>JAAGKR010005153.1:0-16138 GCA_011419295.1 Clarias macrocephalus | reverse complement strand
TATATATATATATATATATATATATATATATATATATATATATATATATATATAAGGTGGCGCTGTGGCGTAGTGGTTAGCACTGTCACCTTGCACCTCCAGGTCTTGGGATCGATTCCCCCCTGTGCATGGAGATTGCATGCTTGATGGGTTTCCTCTGGGTACTCCAGCTTCCTCCCACAGGCTAAAAACATGCAGGTTAGGCTAATCGGTGTTGTATTGTGTGAGTGAGCGTGTAAGTATGTGTTTGTACCCTGTGAGAGATTGGAACCCCATCCCTAAGTCTTCTGGGATTGGCTCCAGGCCCTCTGCGACCCTGTATACAGAATAAAGCCATATATATATATATATATATACTTGGTAGTATATAAGTGTTTTACAAAGTGTGAAAAAGTGTTTGCCCCCGTACTGATTTCTTATTTGTTTGCATGTTTGTCACACTTTAATGTTTCAGATCAACAAACAAATTTCTATTTTTAAGGAACAACAAAATCCAAAACTACATAGCCCTGTATAAAAACGTGTTTGCCCCCTAAACCTAATAACTGGTTGAGCCGCCCTTAGCGGCAACAACTGCAATCAAGCGCTTCAGTAACTTGCAGTGAGTCTGTTACAGCGCCGTGGAGGAAATTTTGGCTCACTCACCTTTTAATAAATAATAAAAACTTTCCATTTAAAAACTGCATTAAAGTGTGACAAACACACACACACACAAAAAAGAAATCAGTAAGGGGGCAAACACTTTTTCACACCACTATGCAGTATATATACAGTACCAGTAGTTCCACCATCGTTGATGCTATCATGTGAATGTAGCATGCTGTATAGTTTTCATGTCGATGTGTGTCTACATTTCTTTGGGCCCCTCTGTGTGAATACACTGTGTATTGTTGTTTAAAAAAGAAAGAAAAAAAATCTGCTTTTGAATTAATAAAACACTCCAGGACGTGGTGTTTCATGTTCTCTGTAGAAGGTTTTTCTTTTCCAGCAATAGAAAAATCATGAGCGACTTATTTATTTTATTCCGCATCAGCACAAATCAGTAGTACAGACGTCTCGTATCTAACGCAAAGCCTGAAACCAACCAATGAGAGGCTTTAGGTCGTGAATAATCAGTGAAAATGAAGACGGCTTTAGGGTTTTGAAAATATCTTTGCCCTTTTCCTGGGTCGGTCTGACACCCCGAGGTAGCTCTCCACGCTGGTAATCCTGTAAGTGCTGCAGCACATCGCTCTGTTCTTTTTCACCTTTGCCACTTAAAGCTGGGTCGCTCCTTTCCCTTCCTCTCTCTCTCTCTCTCTCTCTCTCTCTCTCTCTCTGTCTCCTCCTTTCAACCCATTGATTTTTCAGGGCTTCTATAAAATATTTACAATGTGTGGGCAGGGCCCTTTCCCTGGGAATTTGAAGAAGGAAAATGATTTTGAAGCGAGTGGTAAAAAAAAGGGGGGAGAAAAAATAGGGAGAGAGAGAGAGAGAGAGAGAGAGAAGGAGATGAGAAGGGAGAAGGAAGGGCGAAAAGAATGAAGGGAGAAAAAAAGAAAAAGGCAAGATAAGAAGCTACGGAAGGCTTTCTCGAGTCGCGCTTGGAATATCAATGGCTCACTTTGAAACTACTCCAGAATATAAATAAACACTTATAGTGATAAAGATCGTTATCTGGGTGCCTTTGTAAGGCTGCGCTCTCACTTTAAAGCCTCGCAGTCAATCAATTCCAAACTGGTTCGGCCCGTCGGAGGCTTTGAAGAGGTTCCGAGTCGCCTTTTGGTTTCACTTCCACTTTATAGTCCTTGCACTTGAAGTGTGCTGTGTTGATGACGTGGCATCGTCATGGCACTCGATAAGGGATTGCAGCGGTTTAATTACAGCCTTTTATGGCCTCTTTAACTCAGCAGCAAAGATACACAATAACAACAACAACAACAACAACAACAACAAAAGAAATGTTATCAATGAGACCAGATTGAAATTTATACTTAATTTAAATTCATACCTCTTTCTTCGCCCCTTGATTCTTCCTCTTCCTCTCTGTCACTTTTTATTATATATCGCTTTACAGAAATCCAATATTTAATCTCTAAATATGAAGCATTTCATTAAACAGATACTGAAAATACAGTGTCAGAGGGCATGCGTCTGAATCAGAGCTATTACTTTAAAACTCAAGGACTTACTTACTTTATTTATTTATTTATTTATTTATTTTTATGGTCAGTTTGAAGACGATATTGTACTGTATGTACAGCAGAGTCAAATTCCACAACCTTGCTTGACTAGCTGTGGGCTTCATTTAGCTCTGAGCATGATTGACTTCTGGCACACAGTTGAAGAAAAAAAAAAAAAAAAAAAAACCATAATAATAGGATGTGTTGAATCGAGTGCTCATTTGTACGCTGTTGAGTAATGAGTGTGGAAACCATTACGCTAAATGAAGCTTAATTTATATTTACATTGCTGAGTGTGATTATTGCAATTAGGAGAACTTATGCAGCCAAATATGTGCAATTTACTTGACTCCTATTAGATGATTTTTTTTTTTCCCAAATCCTCTCATACCCTTCATACCATTTTCAAATTGCCTCTGGCTTTTTATTTCTGCACTGAATTAAATGTGACCAAGACCAAGCAAGAGAAAAATATATAGTGTATTGTGAAAAAAATTATTTCATAATTTCATCTAAAAGGTTGTGAAACTCTAATATATTCTAGATTCATTACATGACATGACATGATATTTCGAGGCTTTTTTTGTTTGTTTCGATTTAAATGATTTTACAGCTTATTGCTGAGTAAAATACGAAACAAAACAAAAAAACTGTATCTCAAAATATTGCAGTATTTCATAAGATCAATATATACAGTACAGACCAAAAGTTTGGACACCTTCTCATTCAAAGAGGTTGAATTTGTATTATGGCAAGAAAAAAGCAGCTAAGTAAAGAAAAACGAGTGGCATCATTACTTGAAGGTCATTACAAATGAAGGTCAGTCAGTCGGAAAAATTGGGAAAACTTTGAAAGTGTCCCCAAGTGCAGCCACAAAAAGCATCAAGCGCTACAAAGAAACTGGCTCACATGCGGAACCGCCCCAGGAAAGGAAGACCGAGAGTCGCCTCTGCTGCGGAGGATAAGTTCATCCGAGTCACCAGCCTCAGAAATCGCAGGTTAACAGCAGCTCAGATCAGAGAGCAGGTCAATGCCACACAGAGTTCTAGCAGCAGACACGTCTCTAGAACAACTGTTAAGAGGAGACTGTGTGAATCAGGCCTTCATGGTAGAAGATCTGCTAGGAAACCACTGCTAAGGACAGGCGACAAGCAGAAGAGACGCGTTTGGGCTAAAGAACACAAGAAAGAAAACTCGCTGAATGAGAAGGGGTGTCCAAACTTTTGCTCTGTACTGTATATCGAATTGTTGACAAAGCAGACACAGACGACACAAACTCCAAGTGCTTAATAAATCTTCCGTCTCTTTTTTTTTTTTTCTTCGTGTTTCTTGGTGAACATCTAGGTGGGAGGGACCATGTACAACACCGGCCGCCACGTCTCGCTACGTCTGGACAAGGAGCACTTGGTGAACATCTCAGGCGGACCGATGACATACAGCCACCGACTGGAAGAAATCAGGTTACACTTTGGCAGTGAAGACGGACAGGGCTCGGAGCATCTCCTCAACGGCCAGGCCTTCTCCGGGGAGGTAAGCCGAGCCGAGACGCGTGCGTGCGTGCGTGCGTGCGTGCGTGAGCGCTATCTCAGCGCGGATGGCCATTAGCTCGGGAAAGTGAGTGTCTGATGTTGACAGCTGAAGCTGACAGCGCACAAATCACGTCAGAATAAAATTATAGTAAAAATATTAACTCACACTTCTGGGTATTACAGCACAGCGCGCGAAAAAGATTGCAATATTATTGTATATTCAGCATACATTTACTCGCCATGTATAATATTAAATAAGCATACTTTCGGGAAGATATATGATTTCTTGAGATCCGGTTTATCTTGCACAAAATTGCATCAGGTTTTTAAACAAGCCAAACTTGAGATGATGGGTCCTTAGCCAGTACACCAAGCAGCAGCAGTTGCTTAACGGGTTGGTCCTTAGCAGAGGCTGTCCAGCGTGTGCTGAGAATCAGCACACTCATTACTTACATGAATAATCTATCACTTAAATAAGTAATGTAATATTTATTTCCGTTTTGGTGGGATCTGATTGGTCCCACCGTGTCGATAAAAGTGTAGAATTCAAGGCCATATATATATATATGAATGCATTTACAGTATAACATGCTATAGGATGTTCTTACAGAACTATTAATTGACTAATTCATTATTCGTGAAGTGTCATTCCAGTGTGTTGCATTGTTCATAATGCATTCATCAGTTGTTATACTGTCAATAATGCTTATAGGACATTATACACAGTACTGGATAAAGAATAAACCAGTTCAAAGCATACTGTAATTATGGCGATTCCTTTTGCATTCATTATAACAAGATAACGATTTGCTCTTAGTTTATTATAGACGTGACCTTACCTGTATATGTAACTTAAAATAAGATAAACATTTAATCAGTGATGTAATGGAGATTCCTGTACTCTAGGTAGTCTCTTTGCAACAGATAAAGATAAAGCTACAGTAGGGGACTCGGGGCACCATGTGGGGTACACCAAGAACACCTGGGTGCCGGTCCATCAGGGGGCACAGGCGCGCAAAAACTCCCTCACACTACAGACTACAGGCAATTCAGAAACGCCAAACAGCCTAAGCTGCATGTCTTTGGAGAACCCGGGGAACACAAAGTCTGGTTAGTTTGATTATTCCATACAGTAAGTCACGTCAAACTGGGACTAAGTGTTCCCTCAATGTTTTTGAGCAGTATGAATAAAAACCTATCATTTAAATAAAGCATTCATAATTACCCATGGTTATAATCATTTATGAAAAGGCAGTTCAGTCTATAGCAGTAATTAAAGTGTTAACAGTGTGTACAGTATTATGAGCAGTGTTTATAATGCATTATAATACCGACCAAATACCTACAGGTAATAACTTCAGATGTTCGATCTACGAACCAGCTACAACATAATGTTCACTCGCTTAAATAAAAAAGCATGTTTCATTATAATGTAAAATAAAGGTGTAAAGGCGAGCTTGCTAATAGAATATGTTATTAATACTATTCAATCTGCACAATGTTAATCATTCATAATGTGTAATATATATATATAGCTATAAAGTGCAATACAACCTGCCTGATAATTATAAATGTTCTGTTTTCAATCCATATTTATAAATCGTCGCACCGAAACCCTTCGGAATATGTTGTTAAAGGAAAATAATCCACTCCTGATAACGAGGTTACCTCCCCGCCACCTGAATCGGTCATGGATTATTTTCGCATAAGCACGCCTCGGCATGATTTATTCCTTACGTCCCGGGCGGTTTCATCCTTTTCCCCTGAACCCTGGCGCTTGTTCTTATACGAGCGCTGGATAAAACAGCTCAATTAAGCCGGCGGTGTAATTTCAGAAAGACACGACGCCACAGCCTCCGTCGTTTGATGAAGTCACCAGTCAGTGGCGGCGTGACATTTCTCTTTGGGAGTAATAAGACTGCCGATTAGAACGGCAACAAAATAACCACGGGCCTGACAGGCAAATCCCGCGTAATTAATGATTATAATTTCTTCCCTCCTCCCTCTAGTGGAAGTCAGCCAATATTTAAACAATAATAAAACAAAGTGCAGACAGTTTATCAGGGTATTGCAAGCTGTGACCTGGCCACCGAAGCCTAGCGCTGTCTGTTTACTCTTCATTACCGAGCCATTATCACTCGCAGCTCGACGCTCGAACATCTTTCTTCTCAGGAAGGTATTGACCTTCCCTTCAGCCCTGCTATTAATACTGCATGCAGATCACCTCAATATGACCGGCAGTATAATCCCTGCGCGCGATTTCTATTTTCTACAAATGCTGAATATATTTGCCCATGGATACATTCATACCGTAACATGCTATAATGCATCATAACGATTATAATTGTATAATAAAAGCATTACATTTTTCAACACAGCACATGATACAGTAAGGCTATATGTACTGTACATTTTGAATAACTGCATGTTATAATGCGTGCAGAAAGCCGTACACACATCGTTATGAGTATTCATGGCTGGTCATTAGAGTTACGCAGCATCGTTGTTTTAAGGAAGTTAGATATTGTATAATGCATCTTAGGTAACACTTAAAAATCATTGTACAACAACTAATATCTTTTTATCTATATATCTAACATCTAATATAATATATAATATCTACTGTAGATATCTAACTATATCTATTTAAGTATGTTACACAATATCTTGCACTAAAAATAACTGTAAAGTTTTTATACACAATTACAATATAACAACTCCTTATGAATGCATTATACTGTAGCATGATAAGAACATGTTCGTGGTTTATTGTAGATTTGGTGTCGACACAAATTCTTACTGTTAGTGTAACATGCAGAGATTATTAACAGAAAATAAATAAATAAATAAATAAATAAATAAATAAATCTGCAATTTTAAACCAGTGTTATATTTTGAAATCTCTTCTTCAACCAATAAAAACACAAACAAACAAACAATCAAAAAATTATATATATATTTATATATGGTAGGTAACTTATGCATCAACTTCGGCATAAGCTTATGATTTTAACCATGACATAAATAAGGATAAGTAGTAATAGGATAGATAAATATCGCAATTACTTTGTGTCCAATTTATGTATCAACACACAGACTCATATTTATTTATTTATTTATTTATTTATTTTAATATCTAATATTACTTTTTGAGGTGATGCAGTTCCTCTGTAATCCTGCAGGTGGCTCTAAACTGTTAACACTTTGTCAGGCAGCAGAGCGTCCTTTGTGGTTCGTTAAGATTTGTAACAAAATCTGAAAATAATTAAAAAAAAATTAAAAAAATGAAAATAACTTGATCAGGATATTTATCAAATCACGATACTTAAAAAATCATGATACAAATCGGATCGACACCCAGGTATCATGATGATATCATATCGGTGATTCCTGGTGATTCCTATCTCTAGTTATTAAGTTTTTATTTTTAGGTTAGTCTTGAATTGTTTCTTTAAAAAGTCTTTCTGCTCAACAGAAAGTTATTAGTTCTCATCCCTGTTCTTTCTTTTTCTTTTTGTTCACTAATAACACATCATCTCCGAGTCCTGTTTGCGTCCCCGGGAGGGGCACGGGTCGACTGCGAATGCTCTCCAACACCTTATATTTAGCCACCATGCGTTCACGCACAAGCTGAAAATGAAACACCAGTGAAACTTCTGGAAAAGTCTGTAGCTTATTTCTTTTATCAAAAAATAAATAAATAAAAAAATTCAAAAGGAATCTGTAGATATATAGTGGAGGTACTCTCGGAAATACAGTACGATCCATAGGCAGATCTCAATATTCTTTGTGTCATATCACATCAGAGCCAGGACGGCTGATATGTTTAGTTCAGCAGGGGTGAAATATAACATGGCTGCTTGTCAAATAGGAAATACTGCGACGGATTGATCGCTGGAACATGAAGGAGCAGCACGCGCTGCAGACTTTATAGCGGAAAATAATCAGCAATGCAGCCTGACATGACGTGGCGCGGCTGTAAAACATGAAGCTTGTTTTTTGTAGCGTGTCCCGGACTTCTGTCTTCCTTCATGCAACATAAATGATTCCGATGTTATTTCATTAATAAATGACACATCGTACATTTTATAAAGTATAGTTACTTTTAATGAAGAAATGTCATTCCTGGAGAACTTCAACATCACGTAATGCACTTGCGTCTAAATTTAGCCCACTGACGCGCTCAGGATGAGATGACAAACTCGCAAGTGAAAATTAGATTTTTCTTTTTTCCTAGTAATAAATTAACACCATAACAGATCACATGCTGCATGTGTAATTATTTTCCACACTTCAATTTCAGCATTTTTTTTCCCTGCATAAAGTAAATAGATTTATTTATTTATTTATTTATTTATTTATTTATTTATTTATTTATTTTTGTCATGGCGATTTAATTAGCAGTGGTAGCAAAATAACACATTTGCATTCCATTTTATTGCAGCGCTGGCTTTTATGTTGACGCAAAAAAGTTTCTTATTACGGTGACATTTTCGCATTTGCCTAATCGAGCCAAAGTGCGGAGAATAAACACGCGATTGCCAAAGTGAAGGGTTTTTTTTTTTTCTTTAATCTGAGCTAAACCGTTAGTATTATATAATTCTCCCAGCTTATCCTATTTTCCTTTCTTCTCCTCCCCCCAGACTGACAGACAGGCGATTAGCATTTCTACAACCGAGCCTGATTTAAACGCTCCCTCAGCCGCGATCCAGCCGGACTCCTCGGTCTAATCGCAGCCTGAGTTTATTCGCTTTACGAGCGCGCGCTCTGAATCCTGCGCTATTTGCAGGGGTTCCGCTCGAGCGCGCTTTTATTTGGCCTGTTAGCTCTGTCCACACCTCATTCTCCTATTGACTTACTGTCTTCATATTTCATCCGTATCAAGTCCCGAGCTGGCTACCGGACAATAAAAAGCTTGTCAAGGAGCTTGTAAGAGGTCCAGGTTGTCCTCTAGCATGGAGTAAATGTCTGTTCTGTGGTGGAATGACAAGTCCGCGGTATAACAGAAAGACAAGGATGTTCAGGACACTTGCACTTTGCTAATGTTGATCACCTCTCACACCAACAAGCAGCTTTGCGCTACGATTGCAGCACCGTTTAGCATAACAATTAGACCTGATTTTTAGTCCATTTTTGACTTTTATTCATAGGAAATGTCATTTTTATGATTTTTTAAAATAGAAATCTTGCTCTTAAATGGGAAACAGGATTAGGCTTATTAGCATAGAATTAGCAGAGACTGTGTTTAACTTGCAAACCATGCTAATAGGAACATCCAGGATATTCTAATAGCTCAATAATAATTTGTTGTTTTATTAAAACTTAAATATTAAAGTAATGCTTTTCATTAGTCAATATTAAAATATCATTGTAAAAAAAAAAAAAAATATATATATATATATATATATATATATATATATATATATATATATATATATATATATATAATTTAATTTTGGAGCATGAAGATAATTCCTAAGATTTTGTAAGCATCAGTGCGCTCAAACAATAGGGTTGAGGAAAGGAAATTTATTTTTAAAAATGTAATGATTAGTTGTTTAGTTGGCTGGAATGTGTATTAATATGTTTTAATAATGGCATCTACCATAAAAAGCATTTAAATTACAGTATATCAATTACACATACACACACACACACACACACACACACACACTTGACACGTTTTCTTTGTGATACTGCAATCAGAGACTTGCATAAATATATGTGTGTGTGTGTGTGTGTGTGTGTGTGTGTGTGTGTGTGTGTGTGTGTGTGTGTGTGTGTGTGTGTGTGTGTGCGTGTGTGTGTGTGTGAGACCTGGGCAGAAGTTGAGGTAGTGAGGTTGACCTCAGAGCTCAGCTTCAGTTTGGATAAAACTTAGATGAGTTCGCTTCTTGCTGGTTTGCCAAACACAATAATTGTGTTTTGTGCGTGTGTGTGTGTGTGAGTGTGTGTGAGAGTGAGTGTGGGGGTGTTTGTAACCCTCGCTCCTGTTGTGTGCTCCTCTCCAGAACTCATTATTGTGCTGTCTGCTCCTCTACACTGCATATCTACTGATCTTTTTGGCAGGGTACGAAGCCATAGCCTGGTCCTGTTTCCCAGTTCAGGCAATCTGCCGCTGTGGGAGTTTGGGAGATGCAAGTGGCTGGGGTTCACCTCCAGAAAAAAAAAATAATAAATTAAGAGAGCTGATCACATCAGCATCAGCTTGAACCCTGCAATCACTTCTTTCTTTTTGTTTGTTCGTTTTTGTGAGATTCATGGCGGAGGAGAAGAGTCACATACAGTAGAGGAGTTCAGTCCAAATTAGCCCCAAGTAGTTACACACCAAAATTATTTTGTTCCCAGGTTACGCTGCTAAAATATGTACTAAATACATTTGTACTACCACAATGTACTAAAAAATAGAAGCCCGCCAAAAATATATAGTTTACCTTTAAATTTACGTAAGTATCAAACGACTTCCTCTCCTCTCTCTCTCTCTGTGCTTCCTGACTGTAGACATTCGGTTTCCTCACTATCTGAAACCGCCCCTGCTTCCTTTTTTTTTGGGGGGGGGGATTTTTTGGAATTTCTCCCTAATTTAGTCGTGTCCAATTCCTCCCCGTCACTAGGGGGCTCCACATTAAGGCTACTACTACCACTCAGCCGGGAGGGCGAAGACTATCACATGTTTCCTCCGAACCACGTGACGCCAGCCGACCGCATCTTTTTGAACTGCTCGCTCACGAACCGTAGGGGGCGGAGTAACACACTCGGAGGACGGCGCTATCCGCTCCTTCCGCTCGCGTGAGCTCACGGACGCCCCTGATTGGCTGTAGAGCCGTGATTGATTTTGGGAGCACTAAGTACCTCGCATCCCTCCCCTCTGAGAGAGCTCGGCCAATCAGCTCTCTCTAGACCTCCGGCTACGAGAGGTTACAGCATCACCCGGGAATCAAACCGGCGATCTCCGGATGATAGGGCGAGCGCTTTACCACTGCGCCACTCGGAGTTGTCCACGCTTTTGAAAAACATGTAATTATACCCGATAGGCAGCAGGTTACTGCTTCACATATTACACACCACTCTGACTCTGTAACGCAACGCTGTGCAAACCAAGTAGTGAAGCAGAAAGTACAGATAATTGTCATAGGATGTAGTGAAATAAAAGCAAAAAGTATCGTCTAATAAAGCTTTTCAAGTAAAGTACAGATACGTGCAATGTGTACTTAAGTATAGTGACAAAATAAATGTACTTAGTTACCTTACACCTTTGAATAAAAGCATCTGGCAGCAGCGAAATGCGTGAAATGATGCAGGTACATGTTAATAGCTTCGGTTAATGTTCACATTAAACACCGGAATGAGTTTTGTGTAATCAGTATCTTTGTGGCTTTAGCCCTGCCGTGGTTCTTGGTGCCATTTAGGCCGGTTTAAGGATCCTTTTTTTTTCTTTTTTTTTTTTTTTGTAGTTGTCAACTGTCTGCTTTTGGTTTCAGTAAATATGTTATTAGTTCCTCTGTTTCCAGGAGTCTAAACAAAATTTCCATGAACTGATGTTCTCTTTCCAATTCCACACTTTCACCCATAACCCATAACGAAGCAGCCTCTGTGGGAAGATTACTCCCCGAGAAAGTAACTTCAGCGTGTTGTCCCTGTCTTTACAAGCAGTTCATGATAAACTTTTCCCTCCCCCGCCATTCCTGTATCGCTTATTAAAAATGCCATTTCCCTTGGTTTTTGAAGAATGTCTGAGATTGTGGCCTTGCTTCCATCCAAATTCCTCTTTAAACCTTTGTTGCAGCTCGGCTGTGCGCTCGAAGGCATTCACCGAGAGAAGATTACCTGAGCTTCACAATGAATTCGAATTTAAACTTGACAGGCGTGTTGAGACGAGCAGAAACGCCAGCTGCGGAGCTGTGATTGGGACGTGCAGAGAACTGGCTTGACAGGGGCTTGGCATCTCAACCTGATCAACTCGGAGTTCAGAGCAACAAGAACCTAAAGAGCAAACACGAGTCTTAATTATTCACGACTGGTGCTGTTTTTTTTTAAATAAGTTTTTAAACAATTCTGTTTTTTGGAGAAGTTACTAAAGTTCGGGTTTATAGTTGAAGCTCTGGTTGGAAGTAACGTCTTGGGGATAGCGCTAATTCCGCAGTACGTCCGATGTTTAAATCGAGCTTTTCTCAATTTGGTATAAATTAACTATTTTGCAGTAACATGTTTAGGTCATGAACGTCACCGCTAATAAATTATACATAATATTAACAAAGTAACAAATGAACTTATTACATATGAAATTATATTTGTTTAGCAAAATGTTAGCGAGTTCCTACTGTAGCTACCACTGTATAAACCTTTTGCAGTCACGTGACTACCATGATGTCGGTCATGACGTTATGCTTCATCATCATAATTGATGCTGACATTTCAACCTTTCTTCGTTCCGCACACCAAGTAGTGACCTTGATCAGGGGTTATAAAGGGATTTGGAATTCGCCCTTGTATTAGAAGCTAGTTTCAGAATGACTTAGAAGCCATTAGTACCCAGATCAGGATGGGTTCCCTGCTGAGTCCGGTTCCTCTCAAGGTTTCTTCCTATCACCATCTCAGGGAGTTTTTCCTCGCCACCGTCGCCGTCGTCCTCGACTCGCTCATCATTTTGATTCATACACATTCACATCTCATACAAACTTAATTAATTCTTTTGCTTGTCTACAGCTTTTGCGACAATGTCAATTGAATTGGATTGAATTAATTGTTTAAGAGGACATAACATTATTGGATGATGGTTCTGTGACTGATTTAGTACGTAGGTTTTGGTATTGGCATCTGATCAGCTACGTCCATTTGCCATCAAGAAGTGGGCGGTACCGTGACGGACAGACGTCATGACATCACGCGCAAACAGTATTTGTTGTCGCCACACAGCTTCACCTCTCATCTTTGTTTGCCAGTTGCCCCGCCCACTTTGGGTTTCAAATAGACACTTTGCATAATCAGTGTAAAGCAAGACTCTGCATAAATGGTATAGATTAGGGTGGGGGGGGGGGGGGGTGGGGGTGGTGGGGGGGAGCTTTTGTATGAACTTGTCCTCAGTCCATGTACCACTGCTTTCATTTGTTAATTCACGTTTAAAAAATCACAAAGAAATACAGGCTACATGTTTACGTTTTATAAAACCGTTCTCTATGTCTTCCAGGTACAACTGATCCACTACAACCACGAGCTCTATACTAACTATACAGAAGCTGCAAAGAGTCCAAACGGCCTGGTGATAGTGTCTATATTCATGAAGGTAAGCACTCCTCAACGCTAGATCAAGCTAATCCATATGTACAGTGTGCAGTACGCATGCGCTAAACATGTGTAATATCTACAGTATAATTCTGACTGCCATGTTTCTCCTGCAGTCATCTAAACAGAATTCTAGCGCACGTATTCCCTGCATGGCTAAAAGGGGGGAAAAAAAACGAACACTGACAGGAAATGGTGGGATGTCAATAAACCTTTTGTGAAATAAATTATTTCGGTAGTTGAAGGTCAGTATGTGTTCATGTGGAAAACAAAAAGGAAAAAAAACTGTACTCCACAGGAACAATTAGCCGTGCAATTATCCAGCTGCGGCTAAACAAGTTGTTCGCTATCTTCCTGTCAGTCCAGGAGCCAGAGGTTATGAAATGGCTTTCGCTGGCGCTCGTAAATAGCAGTCCAAAGAAATATCAGCGCCGCTTTCCTCCCCGGAATGAAAGTTCAAGTTAAACTAATTAGGCTGCCAACGTCAATCTCAGACTCGAGCGTCGTCGCCGCCGCCGCCGCCGCCGCCGCCGCCGCCTGGCCGTGGCTCGTTCGTCTGCCCCTTGGTTTGTGTCTGGCTCGGTACAGGAAGTACAGCCGGGGTTATCGTGGCAGGAGCTGCAGTATGCATGAACTGGCCAGTTATACTCTGTAATAATGCACTACTTGAAAACCAAAAGCCAGGCTTTTACTCCATACACACTCTCTAGGAACTCGCTATAAATCACAGGCTGTATTCAAAGTGTTTACACAGAGAAAGCGGCGCGTATTCAGAGTCTTGCGATGCACCTGGTTAAGTTGATCTTCTAGGCTTTATATACAGTATGAAATGATCCGAGTGTACGGCATGCGTCTAAGGTTGCCGATTTTCCATTTTTGCCTTCAGATCTGCCTTAATTCTTTGTTGCATAGATTAAACAAGGTGCTGGCGACACTCATTTGAGATTTTGATCCATAGTGTCATGAGGGCATCATGTACTGTAGATGCTTCAGGTTTGTTGGCAGCACATTCATTATGCGACATTATGCGACGCTCTACTGGATTGACATCCAGCTAAATGTCAATTGGTGTCAGGCTGGTAGCTCAGTGGTTAAGGCATTGGACTGTGGTTCAGAAGGTCCCAGGTTCAAACCCCACAACTACAGTGCCAAGTTACCACTGTTGGGCTCTTGAGCAAAGAAAGCCCTTAACCGTCAACTGCTCAAGTCGCTCTGGGTAAGGGCCTCAATGGTCATGGTCAGCAGTAATACTCAGGCAGGGTGTGGCATGTAAACAATGCCTTATTGGTATTAACTGGTCCAAAGTGTACCAAGAAAATCTCCCCCACACATTTACAACACCATCAGCAGCAGCCTGAAGCGTTGATACAAAGCAGGATGGATATGTTGTTTGACCCGACCATACAAATGCCGCAGCAGTACCCGAGACCTTCTGCTTGTCAGAGCATGACCATTAAACCTCAGAGATGGTTGTGCGTGAAAAAGCCAGGAGATCGGCAGTTCCTGGAAGACTCGGATCTGTCCCCAACAGCCATGCCACATTCAAAGTCTCCTACCTTCCTCATTCTGATGCTCGGTTTGAACTTGAGCAGATCATCTTGACCATGCCTAAATTCGATGAGCTGCTGCCATGTAATTGACTGATTAGATAGTTGTAATAAGATACAGATGTACCTAATGATGGGGCCAGTGAGTATATGAATAATAGACTGGTACATCTACAATATGACAATACACCCTAAATGAAAACTATAATCAATAATAGTACACTACTCGACACAACGTACATGTACGCTATGATACTTGTATAAAATCAGCCTGCTATTATACAGCATCATAACATTGCCCGGAGTAATAAATGACATAATATTCCCACTCCGGATTAATGCACTAAAATACCCTGCGTGACATGGTGTATTAAACGCTAACACTAAGACTGTATAATAAACTTTTTCACGCTAAATCCAGAGTAATGCACTGGAGGAGGTTCGAATCTAATTTCCAGTACATTTTATGAGCTCCATGCTAAATGCTACAGCATTACAGGACATCCATAACCCTAATAGGATAATACCGAGACATGATCATTTGTTACAGGGCAGTTAAAGATAAGAACAACATGAACGTACAGCTTTGTGACGACAGATGGCAGTTCATGAAAATGTTATAGTCGTTTGTCCTGGTTATAAATGTTAGACTCATACTGTCATTTTCCTCTTAATGGCACTTTGGCTTGCCTTATTCTTTAGATAAATGTCTCCTCGGATCCCTCGTAAAGCATGTCAGTACAGCACCGTGAAGCGTCAGTGTCTGGAGCATTTCTTACACACCCGGGCGTTATTATTATTATTATTATTTATTTTTATTTTTATTTTTTTGCCGTCTTTTGTCAGCAAGGAGCCCTCCTTCATCATGACTGTAATTGTAAGCGAACACACTGAGTGTTCAGTGGCATTTTCCCCGCAGGTAGGGGTGAGGAGCTGATTCCCATCCTTACGTGAGTCAGCCTGCGGGTCGCTTTCTCAGCCCCGCCTCATGCTGTGTTCACTGTCAAGGCACCCGGCTGCCAGGAAAGACTCCCTCCTGAGTATAAGTGGTATGAGCTGGCATCCGAGCTCGCCATCAAAAAGGCCAAGGACGTTAAAATGTGCACAGTCACTGTCACATGAAATGGAGTGGGAGGAGAATGTTCAGTTATAGTGTTCAGTTAGAAATATATCAAGACCCTGCTGAAGCGGCTATGGTTTTTTTTTTACTTATTTTTTTCCTTCTTTAAACAGTGTACGTCTTTTTGTATATATGGTAGCCTGTTTTTGCTAGTGTACGCATATACAGTATGTTACAATATCTTGGACATACTACAGGCCTTATACGCTATGTACAGTAGAATAATTTATATGAAGCATTTAAGATTTTTAAATATTAAGAAAAAAAAGAAAGAGCAAAAAGCAATAGTGAAACTGAACCAGGGTTACCACCGCATCATTTCCTGCGTATACCTGAAGTTTAATGCTTTACAATCATTCCTGTTAAAAAAAAGTGCAATACAGTTAAAATTATTAACAATGTGTGCTGCTTTTATGAATATAGTTAACTGGATGTATATACTGATATACATATAATAATAATAATAATAATAATAATAATAATAATAATAATAATAAT
>JAAGKR010005152.1:0-53832 GCA_011419295.1 Clarias macrocephalus | reverse complement strand
AAGGAAACACGTGATAGTCTTCTTCCTCCCTGATTGGTTGTAGTAGCCTCAACGTGAGAGCCGAGTGATGGGGAAATTGGATACGAGTAAATTAGGGAGAAAATCTGAAGAAAAGAAAATAATAATAAATTTTACATTTGATGACACTCACTAGGAACTTGTTTGGTTTGGTGATGATGTGGTCTGAGATAGTGATGAACGATTCGTCCTTTTTGAACGAATCTTTAACGTGACTCTCGAGTGACAAACGAGTATTCTCGGAGAGTGATTCGTTCGTTTTCTACTGGGCGCGCATGCGCAAATCATCGCAAAACCTCCGTAGGTTATGTACAGTACAGGAAACAGAATCGAACGGTTCGCAACGAAACTTCCAAGTCCGAGTCGTTCGTTCTTTTGTCACGTGACTCCCATAGACGCTATACAGTGCAATAGATTCAAAAGAACGAACGACTCGGACGATGGTGATGGTGAGCTGCTCATTCTGTTTATTATAATATGTCCTTAGCTGCATTGTAATATTTTCATCACTGGAACTATAGCCAAAATTTGCATATGTAGACGTGTACTGTTTGTACTGTACATATGTAGACGTGTACTGTTGAGTCTGTTTATTGAAAATGTAAAAGAACGAAATGAACTAAATGACTCAAAAAAAAAAAAGATTCGTTCATTTTGATGAACGAGATTCAAAGAACCGAGTCACTAAAATGATTTAAACTTCCCAACCATAGTCTGAGAATAAAGTAAAGGGACAATGGTAGTGCTGTGTTCTAGCTGGGGGCGGAGCCAGTTAAATAAAATAAAGAAGCATTGAAATGAAGAAATGGGTCTAGAAATCCTCACTTTGCATTTACATCATTCACTTTCTGTCCCTCAGGTGAGAAGCCATATAAGTGCACGTGGGACGGCTGCACGTGGAAGTTTGCGCGCTCGGACGAGCTCACGCGCCACTACCGCAAGCACACAGGGGTCAAGCCGTTCAAGTGTGGTGACTGCGAGCGCAGCTTCTCCCGCTCGGACCACCTGGCACTCCACCGCCGCCGCCACGCCCTGGTCTGAGGATACACATACCCACACAAGCATGTGCACCCACATATACTCTCTCACACACACACTCACACACTCACGTACACACACGAACACGGATGGAGCAGTTTTAGAGGGACAGAGTCAGGATGTGGCCCGGGAAAGGCTGGTCCTTTCCCTGAATGTGCGCACGGTATCAGGAGAGGGAAAACAATCAGGTCATGAATGAAGAGTAGGAGTGCTGATCAGTTTTTACTGTTTATATCCTGAAGAATACATTTCTATATCTATGTGTAATATTTATCTGTATCTGTAAGGAGGCTGATCATATTGTAAAATATTACAAAGTATGAAGGAGAGGGGGGGGGGAGAGAGAAAGAGAGAGAGGGGGTGATTATTAAATAATACCAGCGCATACCGCAGGGCATATCGATCATAATCAGCATTTATAATTGTCATTTCATTGCAATATTAGAACCCAGTTTAAGAGTATTACACCAGTTTGTTTTAGCCAGTATGAAACTTGTAATGTAAATCGTCTTTTGTTTGTTTGTTTGTTTGTTTGTTGACTGCGTCAGTGCCAGTCATGAACTGTGAAAAAATGAAGGGCAGAGATAGAAAAAATCAGATCTCATTCAAATCATAAACACAGACGGATAAATGAACAGGGTATGAACCTCAGTGTGAACAATCCAAGGCGATTCCATCCACTAAATTTCATTTCCTGATGAAAAAAATTGTAAAAATGTATTAAACTTTGCACACCTTTGATTGTGGAGTAAGTGTTCACACAAATTAGACATGAGGTCAAAAACAATATTTTTTAAATTAGGCATTATTCTTATTATTAGGATTATTATCAAAAATATTTCTAATTAGGCATTATTATTATGATTATTGTTATTATTATGATTATTAGCAAAAATTATATTATTATTATTATTATTGAATCCGTGTACTGTGTCACTTGTGTGTGTGGGTGTGTGTGTGTGTGAGAGAGAGAGAGAGAGAGAGAGAGAGAGAGAGAGAGAGAGAGATTTTTTTCATTTAAACTGCATAATTTGTGCACAAATATAGTGTAGCAGATGTCTGTACATAAAAAAAAGAAAAAGAAAGAAAGAAATTATATCATGCCCTGTATGTGCATTTTATGTCACGTCAAGTATTTGCTCAGTATTTCTATTGCACCCTTTTTTTTCTTTCTTTTTTTGGAAACTATGTGATGTCACCATTTATATATAAAAGTCTTGTATAGCAAAGCCTGATGAGCGATAACCGAATGCATCAGAGGGGCCTTTCTTTACCCTTTAATCCTGTTTCTGAATGAGTATTTGTAAATGATGTTCTTGTATACATTTCCCTTTTTATATGGATTGACTGTGAATTTATACATAAATATATATAAATATATGTTTAATGGATTAAATGAAGGCATGAATAAAAAGTCACTTAACACTTTAATTCGCTCGTAGACTTTCTCTTCTCTCTCTCTCTCTCTCTCTCTCTCTCTCTCTCTCTCTATCTCTTTTACTATATTTATTAACCAGATGTATTCACATTAGACACCTGAGGTCTTTCGGGCTTTTTGTTCTAGCACCACCTGGTGTATACAGAGTGCAGATCAGTGTGAATGGTGCTCTTACTGTAGCTCTTTCCTGTCAGGAGGTTCTTGAAGGTGCTGGTGTAAAACATCATGAGAACCTTTAGAGGGCAGTGTAAAGTCTTCCAGATGTCTGAGGTGGGAAAGATGTTCTTCACCATGCTTTTGATGAGGCAGGAGCGTAACAGCATGATAGGAAGGACATTTAGGAGAAGGTTGTTCTCCTTACACCAGTACTTTAGATTTATAATAATTTAGTAGAATTTTAGGTAGAATTTCTCATTATTATCACTCATCAGGTGCAACACAACAGTGTCATTAGCAAGCATAATGATGGAGTTGAAGTGGCGGCGCTGTCACATGTGTACAGTGATTACAGCAGGGGGCTCAGGACACAACCCTGAGGAGCACCAGTGCTGAAAGTAAGGGAAGGTGAGAGATGTCCTCCCACCCATACTGCTTGTGGTCTGCCAGACAGGAAGTTGAAGCTTTAATTCAGATTATAGAGTAACATCATCTTTCTGGTGTCCATTCACATTTCTGGTGTTCACGCTACAATTGAATAAATTCTTCTTCTAATCCATGTTGAGTTGAATAAACAGCAATATTTTTTCCAGTATTAAAACCTGATTGCGTGAGTATACAGTACCACATCAGTAGGTACAGTCAGGAACTCCACTTGGAGGAATGCCGTTTTAGGAAAATAATCAAATGGTCTGTCATTTTTCAAGGATTTTAAAGGATCAGTGAGCTCCGAGCCACCTCAACCGGGATCATCATTCACAAGACGTACAGCCTTCTTTAAAGCATTTGCACCTTTACAATGTTTTACTGCTGCTAAGAGTCTCATCACCGTACTATGCTTGAAGTCTTTTGTAAATGTCAATCGGTTTTACTCACAAAAAAGTTCATCACAGGTCTCAGGTTTGACTTGAACATATCTTGAATGTCTTGGAGAAGCTACAAACACTTTATAGCATGCTAAGCATTTTGACTAGCCAACAAGGGTTTGTACGTTTCTGTTAAAGGTATTTCTGGTCAAGATTTATGCACCATTTGTAATGTCCACTGATGATTTCGCTGCTATAGTAAGTGTTTTTATGGGACTGTTACTAGGAAGTTGAACCGACATGAAATCAGACGGGTGGAGGGATATCACTTGTCCAATCAACTTAGAGAAAAAAAAAACATTATTAATGTGTATACATATACACATATATTATTATTATTATTATTATTATTATTATTATTATTATTATTATTATTATTATACAGTATGTGTGTGTAAATGTTTTGATGAAACAACATATTTTGTTTCTTTTAGTGATAAGAAATTAAATATTACATTCATTCAGTTTAATCCTTTTAATTTTAGAATGCAACAACAACAACAATAAATAATAATAATAATAAGAAGAAGGAGTAAGAGAAGAAAAAGAAGAGGAGGAATTCAGTACATGCCGCACTATTTTTGAAAGTTTGTAGCTATGAAAACTATCTGGTGTGTGTGCATGAATGGCGTACCCTAGATGGTAGAGTATATCAATAGTCCACTCTGACATTTATAGGGAACAGGGAGTAGGGCACTATTTTAGAAACAGGACAAGTTATTTTTGGTGGACAGGAAATATTCTTGCTTACACACTTGCTGCTTTTGGGCAGGGTTTAGTATGAAAAACATTTATCATCTGTCACTATTATGAAACCAGACTCTGCTTTCCATCTCTCCACTAGGTGGCAGGGTTTCCTAAGCAATAGTTTCGACAACTACTTCCCTGTTCCCTTTGCCAGGGTTAAAATGTGCAGATATGGATTGCAGAGCTCTTTTATTGGGTCGGAATTAAACCACCAGCCTCGACCCTTTCTCATTAGTTCTCATAGAAAACACACAGCAGCCTAAAGGGCTGACCTTTGACCTGAGTCAGGGCCCGAATATGAGGAGCATGCAAGTCGCCGGACAAGATGCCAGATGCATGAATGTTAATGTTTTGTTGGCCTTTTCTGACCTTTGAATGCAATTAGTGAAGTGATTGTGTATGTTTGTAGCACGGCCAACCAGGACTGGCTGTATGATTACAATAAACCCAAAGGAACAAAACGAAGCTAATTACGGGTGTAACGATGAGATTTGAATCAAAGCATCAATTTAAAAGGCAGTTACTGTAAATAATCAATGCAGTAATTATAAGTTGATTATTATTGAAAAATGACAAACAACGGATTCAAAGCAAAATAATTCGCAGTCACAATAAGACTCTTACACCCCCCCCCCCCTCGTTTCCTCATATTTTGCTTCCAAAGAGTCAGACATTCTTGTATTTCTCTAAAGTAGTCTTGAGAAAAATTCTCAATGGTTCCTGAAGGACATTTTTGGCTCGCATTTTTGGCAAGTTTTTGGCTCTCATTTTCGGTCCAGTGCCGTACCTGAGCAGTTTCGGAGGAATTTGTTTGTTCGTGAAGCCACACGATGACTTATGAATCATTCAAGCATGAAAAAATATCTAATTTAAGGCACGAACCAGTGAGAAACAGGTGCAGATGATGACAGATGATCAGGCCGGGGATTAGTATACTGCTGATGCTGAATGCTAAGTGGTTGGAATGAGGTCGCTGCTCAGATTGGGACATAAGCAGCCAATTTTTTTTTATTGTATCTTTGGGAACATTACAGACTGCCATGGTAGAACATTTATCCATCGTTTCCTTCATTTAGTTTACATAATTTAATTTCATTAAGTATGAAGAACTGTTAGCACTGTCGTCTGGTTTACACATCCTCAGGGTACTCTGGTTTCCTCCCGCAGTCCGAAGGCACGCAGATGAGGCTAAATGGCGCTCCCAAATTGCCCATAGTGTGTGAATGAGCATGTGAGTGTGTGCACCCTGAGATTGATTGGCAGCCCTTCTAGGGTGTACCCCGCCTCTCTCCTCTACTTTCGCACAGTACTGTAAATCTAAGTCTGGCGAGGTGATTTAGCTGTAATTCCGTTTCGTAAGATCATTATCACGGTGGATTTACACCAGATTTTAACCAAAGTAGGTCACATGATGATCAGAAGCTACACAGTAAATTAAATTAAATCAAATCAAATATCATAATGTGTCAAAGCAGATTATACTGTAGGTATCGTCAAATATCAGATCGCTTCCCTGTGAGTCACAGTTGCATGGTATCAAGTGAAATCCCGAGGCGCGAGGTGGGTATTCGTTTGCCGGCATGTTTTTGGAAGCTGGGAGGAAACCCGAGAACCCAGAGAAAACCTGGACGTACACAAACAGAAACCTGAGCTCAGGCTGGGCATCACTACACACTCCACCAACGGTCAGGCTTTTACCAGTATCTCAGTAAAAGCCCAAAGGTGTCAGTTAGCAGTTAAAGACGCAGCTACAGGAAGCTATATTTAAACCTTACCTACGTTCCTCACTTTGTCACTCCTACAATTAGTTTTGCTATCGTTACTGAAAAATTCATGAGCAGTTTTTAAATAGAAAATAATAAGATATAATTGCTACATGGTAATCCCTCAGCTTAAGCCGATACAAAAAGCGTGTTGGGTTTGCCAGCAGCGTTCAAACCTCAACTATTTTGGCTTCCACACGTTGTCTCTCTGAAACATGAATCTGTGGGAATATGTCACGAAGACGATGCAAAAGCGATCCCGATCGTGGCGTTTAATGCTAACTTTGGCCGTCGCTTATTATAGCTAATTGCCAGATGCATTAGCTAATGCTCTTCTGAGCAAACCGCACACTCCGAATGCTTTATGAAGAACAGTACAAGACGCGGAGGGCGAGGAAGTGTGTTTGTGTGGGTTGCAAATGGATCCTGCATGTCTCAATCAGTCGTCCCTCTCTGATCGGCCAGCGGAAGGAGATGAGAAACACCTTATGAAAATATTGTTCCACTGTCAATGAAAACAGCGAAGTGGACTGTTGTTCCTCTCGCCGCTGTCTCATAATCCAAACAAAAGAATCTCTGTCATAACACAACCCCTGGGCTGTGCAGCGCTCCAAGGAAAAACAGGCTGTTGACAAGATGTGAAAGAGAAAGAGTGTGAGAGAACGGGAGATAAAGAGAGAGGTACCGCGAGAAAAAGAGCTGCCGGTGTTTTAATTGGCGCCGTATGGACGTTTATTGTCCTCCTATGCACTTACTTTTTATTTTCTCATAGATGTGTAAATCTCCTTGGAAAGATTGACTGAGGAACGAGAAGCTACGTATCAAGCACAGTGGTGGAAGGTCGCTGGAAGGATCGTTCGGCTCGAAAGTCAGCGCTCACAAACCGACATCTTTGAAAGTTCACCAGATTCTTGATCACATTTCCACTCGGCTTATCGCGAAATACACGATATTTGTGATTGTCACTGAAATTACTTAATTGTCTAACAATATTTATACAATAAACGCTCCCAATAAATAGGTTAAAGCATGCACGGGTAGGTTTGTTGAGGTTTTCTTTAAGGAGATGTCTGTTTAACAGTGTCAGCACTTTGTAAGCCAGAGATAAAGCTGTAAATTTAAGTTTTCGAGATAGAGAGCGTTACGGTTTCTCTATACATAAAGTTGCCGACTTACGAACGAATCCCGGTTAGGGAACACGTTCGTAAGTCGGATTCATCCGTAAGTCAGACAAAGTGTTTAGTAAATTAGTTTTTTCTGTGTATTTATCATATTACTGATTTATTCATTATATATACATATATATATATTTTTTAATATATACTATATTTATTTTTATTGGCCTATTCTTTTCTTTGAACATGATGAAGCCCAGGCAGCACAGTGGCTTAGTGGTTAGCACTGTCACCTCGCACCTCCAGGGTCCAGGTTTGAAATCTGCCTCAGGTCTCCCGGTTTCTCCCGGTTTAAAGACATGCAGGTTAGGATAATTGGTGTTGGCAAATTTCCCATATTGTGTGAATATAGTGTGTGTACGTGTGTGTGGCTAGCGATGGATTTGCACCACGTCCAGGGTGTATCCTGGCTCGTGCCCTAATCTCTTGGGATAGGCTGAAATGAAAATATTAAAATAGATAGATGGGGTACCCTGATAACTAGGAACTTAATCAATGTCTTTAACCAGAAAGAAGTTTGGCAACAGAATTATACCTAATGGTCTTTATATGAGAATAAATATAGTCAGGAGTTTCATATTCTCCTATGAAGACATTCAGGTCTCAAGAGGTAAGAATTCAGCCCTGATTCCAGATAAATAATATTTACTATATACACAGACAATTTTACTTTTACATTTAAATGAAATGTAGGCAAAACATAGGCATGCACGCAAACCTGTCTCTGGCGTCTCTCTGAAAGACTCGGGTTAAGCCTCAGGACTTTGGGAGACAAGCCAGCCCTGAACAGCACGATCATCCGCCTCACACTCCCAACAGACTCCACAAAGTCTCCGCCATTAATTAATTACAATTACAAACAATTGTAATCCAGCCCTCGAGTACTGTTTAGGGGCACTTCACGGAATCTGATCTAGGTGTCCATCCTTTCTTATTAGATTTCTGATAATCTGCCTCTTCCAGACACAGAATTCAGTTCGAACATGATACTGTATGAGAAACGCCTGTAGCAATTAGGCACAAAATCCAAAAAAAAAAAAAAAAAAGTAGGGGATTAGATGGGTAATGATTTACTGGGGTAGCTATATCTGTGTGAGCCACCGGGGTATTTTGATAAAGATGAAAAAATAGCATGGGAAAAAAAAAGGATTATAAGAGTAACAGTTAAAAAAAAAACAGTAATGAATATAAATAAATAAAATTTATTAATTAATTAATCCAGGAACCTCTGTAGTCCAATGAAAGCCTCTGTTCCACCTTAAACATCAAATGAAGATGATAAATCCTTCTAGACACTCACTCACTCATCATCTATATGCCTTTTTTCCTGTATGCAGCGTCACAGGGGGCCTGGAGCCTATCCCAGGAGACTTAGGGTATGAGGTGAGGTATATCCTGGATGGGGTACTAATCCATCGCAGGGGACACACACATACTCACACACTCATTTATACACTAATTTGGAATGCCAGTTAGCCTAATCTGTTTTTTGGACCATGAGAGGAAACCAGAGTACCCTGAGGAAACCCATCAAGTACTGGGTGAACAAACTGCATGTAATGAGAGACGAGAATCAAACCAGAAATCGAACCCGGACACTGGAGGTGCAAGGTGACAGTGCTAACCACTTAGCCACCGTGCTGAGTACGGTGTACACACTGATATAACAAAACACTAGATTGGCTAGTGCTTTAAAAAGATCCAGAAATTGGTGTATAAGCCTAATTATCATCTACAGATTTATAAAATTTAATAACTTTCAGGATTTGTAGGCAGACAGCTTGTTTTTGTTAGCTTCAAAAACTAGCGAGGTAGCTACATAACTGACTAGCTGACTGGCCTGCTGCTGCTAGTTTGACCAAAGAAAAAGGTACATGCAAAAAATAATAATAATAAACTAGTTTAGTTTAGTTTATATGGTGTTGGTTTTTGTATGTTTTTTATTTTATTTTTTTTTTTTTTTTTTTTTACTTTTTTATTCTACTACACACACATAACCATGTAGCACTTGATAATGTTTGGATGGACATTTCCCACACTCTTTTTTTAACACCTCTTTTGTTAGTCGAAGTGTTACGGAAAAATTCATAATGACTGCCTGAAGGTAATTAACCAGATAGTACACTGGGAGTTTAAGTGATGATTCATGAGGTCATGTTTTAGATATGTTGTATCTCAGATGTATTATTATACTATTATTATAATAACATAATGTTATAATTATATATTATTTTTATATATCATTATTATTTTTATTGGTCTGTTTTGCTTTCCGCTGCCTGTGATGAGGCCCCCTGCTGGATGCAAGGGTATAAGCTGTAGGGTATGTAGAGCTAGTCATGATCTAGTGGACTATTACACACAGTGGATGAAAGGCTACATTGAATAATTGCAGTGGTGTGTGTTTTCTGATGAGACACCAATTTGTGAAGCTATATATATATATATATATATATATATATATATATATATATATATATATATATATATATAGAAAGAGGGAGAGAGAGAGAGAGAGACAGAAAGGGACAAAGAGACAGGAAAATTGACTATGAACGTTTCGAGACAGCTTTTGTTTGCAAGACTATGGTGGCCCTAAGAATGCGTTTGAAGTTTTCATTATGTCATACATTGTGTCGTGTCTACGTTGTTGCATCAAAGCCTTTCTGTGTCCATGACAGAAAGAACACCCACAGGGTTTGTAGACCGGAGAACACACTGTAAAGCCAGGATGAAGTGTGTTACAGTTCTTTCAATGCTAGACAATCACTGTCAATTCTTACAAAGGCCAGCTTTGAAAAACATGACAGAAGTTGACCTCTGCGCTGTAAATGCTAAGTGCTTTTACCTACAGGTAAGTGTTGACCTCCATCACACAATAAGTCAGCCAGAGATAGCATCAGTGTGTCAGGTAAGTTTAAATTTAAAAAAAAAAAAAAAAAAGAGTGATGATTTGGCGGTTCTCCTTCGAGAACGCTACGCCGACGTCCATGCTTGTAAAACGTCTGTTTTGCATCATGAGGTAATGCCTCCTAGTACTCTAACACGGGCCCATGTGTCTCTTGCACTAAAACACCTGAATAAATTCGAGTGGGCTTGGCTGGAGTGTGGAAAACATGAATGCAGTGGTGTAAAGAGCCTCAGATCTGGAATTACAAAATTAGCTCTTGTGAAATCAATTTGCCAGGATTTAGCTCCTGGTCAGGATTATTCATCATTTTGTACTGTCCTGTCCTGTGATCAGCTTTGTCCTTTCACAGGCAAGGAATGAAAACAATGCACTAAACCGCCTTAAGGGTTTTTTTTTTTTTTTCGCATCCAAAAAAAGAATCTATCCAGTATCAGGGTCCAGAACTGTTTATAATTATCATGATATAATAAGAAATAAAACAAGACGCTGTTATAGAAAATTAATAAGTGACATAGGAACATAGCATATTACCAGTTGAAGATGATTTTCTGAATCTATAACAGTATAGCCTGAAGTAATTTCTTCTCATATCACAGCAATTTTCTGAAGATGAAAAGTTTTAATTTGTTAATGAATATCAGACTACTTAATAAAAAAAAAAAATATATATATATATATATATATAAAAATTACATATTCCATTTTCCATACTGGACCCTGTAAACCAGCTGCTCGTATAGAAACCATAACATGAATGCGTGCATCTATATAAAAATACTGTAATGTTA
Source organism: Clarias macrocephalus (assembly GCA_011419295.1). Lineage (NCBI taxonomy): Eukaryota > Metazoa > Chordata > Actinopteri > Siluriformes > Clariidae > Clarias > Clarias macrocephalus. The sequence continues at coordinate 42,932 of JAAGKR010005152.1, read as the reverse complement.
GATCCAGAACTACCACCAGAGGTTTTTTTTTTGTTTGTTTGTTTGTTTTTTGGTATGAGGAACCTAATCTCTTTGCGAAAGTGGGTCTGTAGCAATATGCAAAATGCTTAGTATGAGTAATTCCTTAAACAAACAGAATCTTCCTACGCATCTAGAATCACGTGTACCGATGCTGTCGCTACTTGTCTTTCCTAATAGTTTCGCTCTTGAATAATTCATTGTAGGTACTAAGTGAGTATTATATATATATATATATATATATATATATATATATATATATATATATATATATATGTTTAAATATTGGTTTGATTGCATGTTTAGATCGATTATTATAAAAGTAAAAATAAACATTGATTTGTTGCCATTCATTCATTTCTTATAATTTTTCTTCATATACTGTTTATATAAAACTGAAATGTTTGCTCTTGATCAATGAACCAGCTGTCGTACTGTAGCTTGGGCGGTTGCTGTAAACTGCACTCTTCTTAATCTTCAGATCAGAGTCTTGACCGCTGAGACACCACTGCCCACTTCATAATGTGAACTAACCTACTGTAATGGTTTATACATTTGCAAAGCAGTCGAGGGTTAAGAGTGTCTCTGTCTTAAACCCCAACGGTGATTTCTACTGTAAGCAGTGCTGGGATTTGATGTCTCAACCTTCTGACCACTGAGTATCACCACATGTTTAATGAACGTTTTTCTATCTATATCTGCCGGCTATAATATAACTCTATATCCTATATTCTATATCTATTTCTCCCGAGCACAATCGGTCTATTTGAGTTTACCAGATTTTTCTTTGTGTTTGTTTGTTTGTTTGTTTGTTTGTTTGTTTGTTTGTTTGTTTGTTTTCTTACAAAAGGATTCAAATATATCAAGAACCAGGTTTCCCATAATGACAAAGCCTCATGTTTCTAATTATGAGCACCATTAACTTTCTTTCCCTTTATTTCTGGTATATACTGTACAGTATATCTATATCTATAATAAAAATTATAATAGTAAAATTATAATATATATAATTTATATAAAAATATAAAGTAAAATTGGCATCTCTGTGCATTGAAAATATTTGTGAAAAAATAATCTGTGGTGATGTAATATGAGTAACGGAACACATCTAGATGTTTTTTGGGGGAATTTTTCATCTGTCCGTTTGTTTGTGCACACATCACCTAAAAACTGCTGAATGGATTTTAACGGGGTTTTCACAGATGTATTTGGCCGAGCTTGAGGTAACATACAGGCTTTACTTCATCGCAATCGGCCCATGGGAAGAGAAGATATGCTCCTTTGAAATTTAAATGGAAAACGCCCTTACATCATAAAAAAAAAAAAATTAAACCTTGAAAAAATCATTAGTTCATCTCAAAATTCAACAGATGGCGCTGTGCATTTTTTTAAACATACGCTTATGAGTGTGCAATTGGAATCTACTTAATTCACACCTTCATTCCGTGCTCTTCGCGGTAACACGTTTGTTTATTCCAAAATGTAACAGATTTCGTTCAACAGATTTCATGCATGTATATACTGTATATGTACTATATTCAAAACAAACCGGGACTTCTGTCTGCGGGAATTGTACACACAATCATTCACCACCACCACTTGCACATTTTTGAGATTATTGCCACATCCCACATACAGTTCTGACCTCGATCCAAACCATTTCCACATGTTTGGGCAAACATTAAAGGAGTTCCTGGGAGGCCGGGGTTTTAGACAGGCACTCCGATCATGGCTCCGGCATACAGAGAAAAACTTCTACCTTGACGGTATCCAAGCACTAGTGAAACACTGGGACAAGTGTGTTAGTGTAGCAGGGGATTATATAGAGACATATATAGAGTTTTTAACTCTACTAAGTGTGTTCTGTTATTCTGTACAATCAAAAGTCCTGATTTGACTTCAACACCCCTATACAATACATACAGTATTCCCCCTTCCTTTGTTCATTCTAGTTGTGTATTTATCTACTGTACCACACATTGTTCCTTATGCATTTCAGGGCGAATCCATGAAATATGGTAAAGGTCTTTAGCAGGGATCAAAACAACCACAACCATGTAATAAACCCTCAGAACTTTACACAGAGAAACAGGCTTGTCAAGCTTTGACCCTGGCCTCTTTCTCATGTATGTATGGTTGTTATACCGTAGATTAGACAAGTTTAACCCTGTCTGTGTACGAGTTATATAGAGGCCCTGCTATAAGTAGACCATAACCACGTTTGTTGGATTCTCCATTATAATCAGAGCTCCGACTCCGACATCCGGTCTCTCGCTTGCATCAGTTGCATTTACGCCGCCTTATTAACGCAGATGGAAAACAAGATACCATCACTAAGCATAATAAAAAGAAATAAATAAATAAATAAATAGATAAATAAACCTCCAGGAACCAATAATGGATATACAGAGACAGCTAAACAATCACACCACTTCCACTCGGTCTGCTTAAGCCTTCATTAGTGATTAAGGCACTTAGCATGTTTGGATGAAATGGTCTCATTTGTGCAGGACAGATGGCTCAGATGCTGTGACCACAGAGTGAATAAAGACCCAGATCTCGTATATCCACAGCGTTCATTTCCTGAGCAGCTCTCGTTGCTGCCGTGATTCACTTTTCCCACATGCTCGCTTCTCCGTCCATATGATTCTATTTAATTCGCTGTTTCTGTTTACCCTCCTTCTTTATTTCTTACACACTGTCCCATATCTCTACAAAACACACACACACACACACACGCACGCACACTCAGCAGGAATTCCTCTGCACAGACCCACGCCAGTGATTGTATCTCTTGGGTAAACACATCAGGGAAAGTTGACACACCCAATGCCATCACCCGTGTGTAGGTATTGTCACAGCTGACTCACTGTACTCCATCAAGCTCAGTGGTGTTTCCAGAGCGAGAAGGCAGGAATACAGTTTCTGTACAGAGAACTCATCAGCGTTACTCAGCGGCGTGTCATTTAGTAACCATCTCCAGTATCCAATTTCTGTATGTGGACACCAAACTATCAGTGCTTGCTGGTCCTCCCATCAGGCAAGTCGGTTCACTAGGTTTCGGTGCATGACCGCGCAGACGTATTGTGTCTAGTTAAGTATAAGAGCACTGGATGTCATTGTTTTTGAGCAGGTGGCGTGCATGGAGTTTTACAGGAAGTGTTCTCCCCGTGCATGGTGGGTTTCCTCCAGGTGCTCCGGTTTCCTCCAACAGTCTAGAGATTCGCTTAAGTGCACTGTAAACCCTAATGCTCAAAGTAATTAACCATATTGAGAACTGTTAACTTAAATGATTACAATTAGTTTCAATTAATAGACCTTGATGAGTATTTTGAACTTTTTCGTATTTACAGTACGAGTTGACACTTTTCAAGTGAGCTGAACAGATTTGATATTTTAAGTAACTGTAAGTACTTAAGTAACAGTAACTGTCACCTTAAAGTTCCACCAACTTAAAATCTTTCAGCCTTGCGATTTTGTGTCTGACATCATCAGGGCAAAGGCCTGGGTTTGATTCCCATCAACTGGATGAAGTGTCTGTCCCAAGCCCAGATAAAATGGGAGGGTTGCGTCAGGAAGGGCGTCTGGTGTAAAACCCGTGCCAAGCTTGCGTGCGGCCCGGATCGTCTGCTGTGGCGCCCCATCGCCGAAAGACCAACAACAATGTATTTGATTTGCAACGACTAAAAAAGTAATGAACTCAAAAACTCATAGTTGGAAACATGATTACTTTAAAAAATTGATGTAACTGATGACCTCAAATCTTTTGGGTTTTGCCAACTTATTCGGGTTTACAGTGTGGCGTTCCCAAATTGCCCGTAGTGTGTGAATGAGTGCGATGTAGATTAGCGCCTCGTGTCCTAAGTCTCCTGGGATAGGTTCCAGGCCCTGCGCGACCCTGCTTATACAAGATAAAGCGGTATAAATAATGAGTACGGTTTTGAGATGTGCTTGCAACAACCCTCGGTTCTCTGTGCACTTTTGTTGGGTCCTTCACTGCGCTCATCTGTTCTATGGTCAGACCCAGATTTGGCGCATATTAAGCATTCAAGGAAGCCTTCAAATTAAGCCTGGAAGGACAGCGCAGAACCATGAACTTCATGGAAGAAATGTGGCTGTGGAGAAAAAGTGACCGGAGACGACTTAGACACTTGGTGAAGTCGCATTGTGAAAAAGAATCGACAACTGACATCAGCGTTGCGAGGCCTTCAGAGAACCACTTGTTAGAGAGACTCATCAGACAAAAAGGCTTGAATTAGCTAAGAAGCATAAAAAATGGACTTTGTAGAGATGGAAGACGGTCATGTCGTCTGAGCGATGGGCGTGTCAGGGTAAAAAGTGTCTGAAGAGGGTTTATTCTTCTTTGATGCGTATCGGCCTTCGTTACGGATCAGAACACTGATTCTTGGATTTCCCCACGACAGCAAATGTTAACGAAAGATGATGTCGAATTCTTCTTATTACTTGTAGCTGTCATTAATTATCAGCATTAACGTTTTAATAAATGAGAGGAACGTTTCCGCGTGTGTGCGTTCAATAAATCAGAAACTACAAACAAAAACGGAACAGTCGTGCCAAAACTGGAATATGTTCCCAAAAAAGAATGTTTCTTTGTAAATTTGTCTAAATGACAACAGATCTTTCGGTGAGATTCTGTTGAAATCAAGCCCACATTCGGTAATCCTAAATGATCCCCAAAGGTCAGAAGGGAAATGTAAAACGTTTGTTTACAGGTACTGTATGTTGGTGCATTTTCTCTATGTTTAACACAAGTCTTCAAAAGTTCAAATATCTATGTATGTAATGACATTCAGAAACACTTTACTGCTTTCACACACACACACACTCAGAGAGAGAGATTTGCACTGACTGCTGCTCTCCTACCACCTTAGCCTGAAGGTCATTCTTGGCTGTCTGAGAAAGAACAATGTCGCTGCAGCTGCTGCAATTCAGATCGTGTGTGTGTTCGTACAACTGCATTGAAAACAAGTCATGCCTGCTTGTACTACGTATGTTCACAGAAAGGCATGCTGATGTATGAAAGTGATAAAAACCTATAAAATTGTTATGCTTTGCTATAAATATATTTTATGGTGGCGTTAAATATAATGTTTTTTTTTTTTGTTGTTGTTTGTTTGTTTGTTTGTTTTGTTTTTTACATTCTGATATCAAATGAAAATTTCGACCAATGACGTACACTTTGTTTTTACTTATTCAAATGAAAAAAAAAAAAAGAATGTTTAAATGCTTTTGAGTCATATTTTGGTCAATCACTGAACGTATTCTGATTTCAACTCACAAAGAAAAGGGATGGATATTTACTAAATCCGTCCAAATTATCCGCAACTTTCTAACACCAGTGGTCGTTTTTTTGTTTGTGCAATTTTGTTTGTGCAAAAAAAACAAACAAACAAACAAAAAAAAAAACACTGTAGGACCGCCTGCTTCATGTCTGAAACGCTGGCCCCCCCAGGAACCCCTTTAATGGCCCAGATGTGTGGAAATGGCTTGGAGTGATGTCAGGACTGTAGTTTCGGTGAATAATGGTCACAGATTGGCCTTTCCAGGATCAGGCACACCACTCATGGAAACGCTTGCAATGGGCTCCGAGCCGCCTCGTCCGGGATCGTCGTTCATGGACATGTGAACTTCTTTACAGGCGTTCAAATGTTTTCCTGCGGCTCAGGGTCTCATCACCGTACGGTGTTTGATGTCTTCTGTTTCATACGCATACGTTCAGAAGACAGTTCATCTCGAGTCCCGGTTTGACTTGAACGCCCCTCGTGCGTAACATGCATGAACTGAAATATACTGTATGTACAGGGTGGCCCGAAAATCTGGATCTATATGCCGGTATGGAAATGTGAACAATTTTGTCTCACATCCTGTGTATGAGGATGAGATTTTATGTTTTTCATTTCAAAGTATGTATCCAGATGTTTTGCGGGCAAGAACGAATATAAGATCCCATTAACACATTTTATCCCATTTGATTCTGTATCTCACATAAGAATAACCAGCCCTGATATACTGTAAGCTGACCTGTGAGCGTTAGTTAGATGTACGCGGTATCGTGTAGGTTGTTGTGATGGGTGTTGGCTCGCTCGACTGATGACTGCTAACTTTCCGAAGGAGCCAACCGAATTGTTGTGGAAAGGGCTAACACGATCCTTAAGTGCTGATGGAAGTAATTGAGGAACATCTGTATCCTCATAGAACATCATCCCACTCAAGACAGTGTGCGTGCATATGTGTGTGTGTGTGTGTGTGTGTGTGTGTGTGTGTGTGTGTGTGTGTGTGTGTGTGTGTGTGTGTGTGTGTGTAGCAGAGGCGGAGGTTACGGGGTTGACAGAATAATGCTGTTGGTGTGTTTTTTAAAATGCTATTGTATCCCAGGTCTCTGTAGTATAATTAGAAAAGGGAGTTATGATTGCTGTGTTCCATCAACACGGTGGAGAATGTGGAGAATGAACGCTTCACAGCTGTGTGTGTGTGTGTGTGTGTGTGTGTGTATATGTGTGTGTACGTGTGAGAGAGAGATGTATCGAGGGTTTGATCCATCATTTAGACCACCTTTGCGTATGTATGAGTGTGTGTCCACGTGTGTATCATGTGCTTACGTGTATGTGTGTGTGTTGAAGAGAGCATGGGAAAATAAAAGCATTAGAACCAGTGCAGCAGGGCAGAAGTGAGAGAGTGAGTGGGGCAAGAAAAAAAAAAAAAAAAAAAGGTCTCGGAGGGCTTGTCCACCCGCCCACGTGTATCCATACCATAAGCTAACAATAAGACTAAGACAAGTCTGGGGGCTTCTAAAACCTCGAACATTTCCGTTATCTTCGCCTCCCACACATTGTCCCGAGCTCGACTGGGGAGAGACGGGTGCGTGTGTGGATTGATTCCTTTCTTCCCCTGTATTAGACACGCTCCTAGAGAGAGCGATTCTCAGCCTGCAACACATGTTCCTTCTAACCTGGCCGGTTTTGTGTTACAGGCCGGCTACTTGCTCCGCATCGCCCAGAGGAAGGAATTCAATTACAATGCACACTTGTGCTCACACACTCACTCATATAGTCAGCGTCATTTGTCCATCTGCTTATTAAAGTCACACGGCATACCAGTACTAATGCATAGCAGTACTCATGCATGCCAGTACTAATGCATAACAAACTACTAATCATTTGAATTCGATGGGAATCCATAAACTCATGGTTATGAAACATGCTACTCATCCAGAAAAAAGCATGACGCAGTTACACACATTGATCTGTTTTTGCTTTGAAGGCTGGACCGGTTTACACAACAGCCAATGGCGTCTCAGGTACACCATGCCAACTGGTGCCAGTGCCACCATATACTATATATGAACAAAGCCGAATGTTGGTAAACCGATCAGCAATAGTTTATTAGTTTATTATAGTCATATAGTAGTCTGAGGTTGCGGCACATTCTGAAAAACTAAAAAAAAAAAAAAAGTGCTTGTTGCATAACTGCCACTGAAATTCCTAAAGGAACAACCTTCAGCTTTTTTTTTTTAAGCAATTGTTGGAAAATGGAATAATCATTCTCATAAATATATAAATCGCTGATAAAACTGCTTCTACCGTATATAGCAAGACACAGTCCATTGATCTAGGAAAAAAATTATAGAAAAAAGCACAGGAGCAATTATTCTAATTTTCAAAATTGTGTCATAGTCGGCATACGGTACCTAATAACCTGTGTTTCCTGATCCATCTGGATGCCACAAGTCTGAATCGGTGGTCTCGTGACATGGAAACCAATCAGTTCTGCTGAGGAGGGGCTCAATAGAGAAAAAAAGGGAAAACTAAACAAAAAATATCAAACTTGCATAAATGTAGTAATGTAAATAAAGATATGAATAAAGATGAAATAGTGGAACGGTGGCGGTGTGGTTAGCAGTGTCGCCTTGCACCTCAAGGGTCGGGGTTCGATTCCCACATCGGGGTCTGTGTGCATGGAGTTTGCATGTTCTCGCCGTGCTTGGTGGGTTTCCTCCAACAATCCAAAAACATGTGGATTAGGCTAATTGGTGTTCCCAAATTGCGCTTTTGTGTGAGTGTGTTTGCCTTTCAGTGGATTGGCACCCTGTCCTGGGATGCGACCCTGCATGCCTATAGGATAAAGCACTATGGGTGCTATATAGAAGCTTTAAATATTTGTAATCATGTTTGCTTGTAATTTCCATTCAGGCTGTTTCTTCACTTTCGTCCCAGACAACTATTTCTGCTGTCTTCAATATGCACGGCTAATTCATCATCATAAACAGTCGCTGAGCGACTGAAGCGACCCCAGATCATAACACTGTCTCCAGAGGCTTGTACAGTGGACACTATGCACGATGGCTTCATGCGCTTCCCTTCTCACCCTGACACGCCCATCGCTCCGGTATAGGGTCAATCTGGACTCGTCAGACCATGTGACCTGTTTTTCATGATTTTTTTTTTCTTCCAGTTTTAAATCGTTTCAGTAATCTCCTTAGTTGTTTTCTTTGCTTGATCCTGGCCGCTTCTGAACCTCCTTCTCTACGACCACAGCTACGTTTTCTAACATGGCTGCTTAAGAACGTACTCACTCAGTCACATAGGATTGAAGACTTGCTGCCAGCTGAAGTGTATTAATCCAATAATCATCCAATCAGAGGCTCTTACGTACTTTGATTATTTCAATCCGAACAGCTACTTTTCATCCAGACAGTGTTTAATGATATGATCTAAAGCAACAACCATAAAGATGCTCACTTACAGTAATGTTCGATTGTTTTTTATGTTTAAAGGTCCTGTACAAGATCTTCCAGAATAACACGTGCAGCACGAGACGTACTGTACTCGTACACACGAACACGCGCACACGCACATATATATGCGCGTAATGCACGTGAACTAACATGCACTAATGACGCAGCAAATTACCCCCCCGAACATGCAGATATTATCGTTTTGGTTCATTTCCAACAATCACTCTGTACCTCAGCACACACACACACACACACACACACACACACACACACACACACACACACACACACAACGCCAACTGCCGGAGGTAGCGTGGCAAGAATTTATCAATTATTTCGCGCTGGGGAAAGTCTGTCATCATGACCTGAAAGGTAGATCAGGACTTACATAATGTTGTAACCTGAACATTACATTAAATGTTCTCACCACAACTATGCAGATCATCCAGCTAGGCTGGTTGTATTCAAAAGAATATAATATATCATAAGTGTAGGATAGATATGAAAGGGGCGAAGCTTTCTCTCATAATGCGCCGCAGTTATGCAACATCTTTCCAAGTAGTGTTCACGGGACTCAGACGCGGTCTAGGTGTGAAACGTCTAGGCTGAAAGCATATATTTGTTTAATCAAGGCTTTTGTTAACAGTTTTAAGGTAGTCTGAGTTTAGACCTGCGGTGTTCACAGGTGGGCAGCGTTTCGTCATCTGGTATGTTTGGATGGGAGAACGTCTCCCCCTCACTCTCACATGTGCATCACGTGCGCCGCTTGCAAGTTCTACAAGCGGCGTTCAGGTCAAACCGGGACTTGTGACGAACTCTTTTGAAAACTGATTTACATTTCCACAAGACTTCAAGCACAGCACGGGGATGAGACCCTTAGCAGCAGGTTAGCATTTGAACGGTGCAAACGTTTTTTCAGCCATGGATGACGATGGCTCTGAGCCCACTGTCGTCGTTCCTTCGAACATTCGGCGAGCGGGACGCCTGATCCTCGTCGCAAAGGGACTATACACACAATCATTCACCAACACCACTTGAACATTACGGTTAGTTTCTCCAACATCAACCATACAATCTTCATCAAATCCAACCAAAAATTTCGACATGTTTGGGGTTCCTGGGAGGCCAGTGTTTCTGATCTAAAGCAGGCTGTCCGATCGTGGCATACCGTATGAGAAAACCTTTTACCTTGATGGTATCCAAGCACTAGTGAAACACTGGGATCAGTGTATTAGTGTAGGAAAAGGAAGTTTTAACTCTCATAACCGTGTCGTGTTATTCTGTACAATCAGAAGTTCCGGTTTGACTTGAATGCCGCTTGTAATTATGCTGTCAGTGCTAGTCCCAGCTTGAGCTGAGACACAAGTGACCCCGGACGTACCTGATCCGTCATGTTGCTCTGCTTCAGACTGGACTTCTCCTCACTTCAAACCAGTCGCCGCTGCTGAGGAGGGCTTCAAACAGACGGCCCGAAGATACTGCGTGGAATAGAAACCATAAAGGACAATCATTATAAACAGATTTGCCGTGACAGCTTTAGGAGTGTAATGGCTGCAGATTTGCTCCATCAATAAACTGTCAATAAAATTGACTTCCCGCTGAAAAATATAGGTTTGGTTACACAGTTGGAATTTTTGACCATTTTTGTTTAAAGTGCTCTCTTACTCACTCTCTCACTCTCAAGGTCGCAGGGCGACCTGGACCCTATCCCAGGAGACTTATATGTATGAGGCGGGGGACGTCCTGGACAGGGTGCCAATCCATCACAGGGCACACTGCGGGCAGTTTGGGAACGCCAATTAGCCGATGTCTGTGGGAGGAAACCGGTGTACCCGGAAGAAAACCAACCAAGCACGGGAAGAACATGCAAACTCCATGCACACACACCCGAGGCAGGAATCGAACCCAGAACCTGGAGCTGCAACACAAAAATCACCACAGCAATTTATAAACTACTGCAATATTTAGGAATTGATTTATTAACGAGTGACATGTTCTATGCATTTAGAGTTGCATATAATGTTACACTATAGTGACTATACAGTACACAATCTCATGAAGAGAAACCAGTCAGTCTTGAAAACATTCCTGTGTTACACAGGACTTAAATGGGAGACTCCTTCCATAGATAATAAAGATCGCAATCATCACCATATTAATGATTTTTATTTCTATTTGCTATCTGACAACATGTTGGCATGGTGGCTTAGTAGTTAGCACTGTCGCCTTGCACCTCCGCAGTCCGGGTTTGATTCCTGGCCAGGTTCGATTCCCACCTCGGGTCTGTGGTTGGTTTCCTTCGGGTACTCTGGTTTCCTCCCACAGTCCAAAGACGTAGGCTAATTGGTGTTCCCAATAATGGTGCCCGTAGTGCTTGTGTGTGCTCTGCGAGGGATTGGAACCCCACCTCATGCCCTACGTCTCCTGACATAGTCTCCAGGCCCCCCAAGACCCTGTATACAGGATAAAGCGTTATAGACGATGAGTGAGTGAATACAGTAGCAACATTTACTAAAATAAGAAATGTGTTTATAGTAAGGCTTAAATTATATGTAGGATTCAGCATTCAATTACTCCATACATACACTTCATATATCAGATCATTCTGATTGTCTCAGAAAAAATTTACTTTTTTCTCGGGGACCAGACACTGCGCAGACACACTCAAGCACAATCACAATCACAGACAGACACAGACACAGACACTAATTCCTGCTGTCAGCTACAGTAAGGTGCGTGCAGCCCCGAGGAGACACTTAGCAGCTCAACATCTGGGTTACGCAGACGACACTCAGACGTTCTCTTTATGGACTCCCTCGCTGTCATTCTCATACAACACACCTGTGAAAGAAAAGAAAAAAAAAAGAAGAAGAAGGTTAGGCTTGTCTTTTATTGCTGTCATTCTGGGTGAAAATGGTTAAAAAGTGGTATTTATTATTTAGAAACACTGTGAAATTCTCAGCCACAAAGCTGACATCTGGCTGAGAACTGGTTTCTGACATACAGGTTCTGTATCCCATCTACAGTTATAAATTACTTCCATAAACTGTATCAGTTCAGTTGTGCTCTGCGTTATAGTTAGTTACCCCAAAGCTTCTAAACTCGTCTGTTTGCGTGGACGTCACGCGTGGCAGGTGTGCAGCCATGTGAGGGGTTCTTCTCAAAGAACAACTTCTAAGCCATAAGGAATCATTTTTCCATTAGTATTAATAACCCATTTGAACTGCGGTTTGGGACGTGGCCAGTCGCCATTTAGCGCACAGATGAGTATAACCCATTGACAGGCAGCGCTCAGTGGATCAGACAATGGGTCTAATTCTGTTTTCACTTTCGTACGTTAACACGCCGTCTCCTATCCTCTTCTCAAAAAGCACCAACTGGTGTTTTTTCCCCCCTTTAGACACTATCCTGATCTGTCGGTTCTCAAAACCTTTTTTTCCTTATAAAAGGCTTCAATTTAAGTATCATTGCACTCATTCTAATACATTATCATATCGATAACGACATGTTATTTAAAGGCGCTTGTATGACACGTTGCATGGATAACAATCAGTGAAATTACTGTCGCAGTAGACTCGTCAGGGCAAGACATTATTTTCTGTCTCATTAACGCACAGAGGGAGAGGGAGGGGATGGGGGAGGCTGCTGAATGAATGACTGTTTATAGCCTCTGTAACATGAGCCATAACAGGACCTGTCACATCTTAAGTCTTAAGTTTAAATAATTGTTTCTCAAGAACTGGAAAACCTGATCGAGCTGAAATTTGGTGTATTGCACTGTTGTGTTCAAATCTAACTTTTCTTCTAATGATAACTGGGTGGGTTATGTTGTGTACTACACTGGCTGCCTAAACAAGGCGCTTGCTCTAATACACACACACACACACATTATTATTATTATTATTATCATTATCATCCAGTATATATATATATATGACATGTTCAGGTTGTCAGCTGACTTCATTTTATTGCCACATAACGTTGCTGAGTCTAGAACTGACCAGCTGAAGCAACACAAGATCATAACAATCTTGTACAGTGGACATTATGCATGATGGGTGCATCGCTTCATGTGTTTCCCCTCTCACCCTGCCACGCCCATCACTCTGAAATAGACTCAATCTGGACTTATCAGACCACATGACCTTTTTCAAAGTCCAATCTTTATACTCCCTAGCAAATCGAATATCATTTTTGTCTGAATAATATTTTTTTCTTATTAGTCTCTCTAACAAGCGGTTTACTTATGGGCAGCTGTTTAGTCCCAATCCTCGAGTGCTCGTCACATTGTGTGTGTATGGAAATTTTCTTACTTTTATTATTAAACAGAGCTCTCATTTCTACTGTACTGTTTTTTTTTTGTTTGTTTTTTACTATGCAATTGATTGATCCTTCTGAATGCAAATGCAAACTATGCAAATTGATCCTTCTGAAATGGTTACATCATTGGATGTTGGATGCATGTGGGGGGTGGGGGGGCAGGGGGGGGGGGGGGGGTAGGGGCACTGCATGTACAGTACAGTAACTTGGCAAAAACAGATCCTACTATAAGTTGGAATACTTGCAAAGAGTGACTGGACCCAGCATTAAACTAACTTCAATTATATAAACTAAATAACCGACTGTTTTAACTTGTTATTTCGCTGTTATTTGTCTGTCTTTTATTTTCGGTATAAGAATAAAGCAGTGTGTTTAAATCTTAATATCAGTTTCATAATTTTACATATATTTACCTACCAATTTAATATCAACAGGTAGAGGGTAAAATGTCTACAGCAATCAACTCTGGGTTATGGGATGCCTACAGAAATTTTATCTGGGAAATCAGTAAAGTATCTGTCTATCTATCTGCTATATATATATATATATATATATATATATATATATATATATATAGTAATAATAATTAGAGAAGTGTTGAAACTTAGCATATAGCCACCAAACCCCCGCAGTAAAAAACATCTGGAGAACAAATTGTGTGCGCTTACTTAAATCACAACCTCACTAGTAATAGCGCTGGAGATCACTATAGATGAATCCTGACTTTTGCGATGAGAACTTGCGTCAGCTCTAAATCTTTAGGGTAATTAGCCAAAAACGAGCTTATCACCCGTAAAGCAGAATGGTATCTAAATCGCAAGTCATAAATCATAAAGCTGAGCTGAGGCTAAGAGCAGACCATTAGTTCAGCTATTTGCAGAGGGAGGAGGTTTGCTGAAAACTCTGAGGTTCCTCACATGTTGTATATTAGACAAACAGCCTCAAATGCACGAGAGTGACCTATGGGAATATAATGTGTAGATGTTTTGTGTCTTATCATACGTCTGATAATAACTATTCTTACAGATTTGTTTTATAAAAAAAAATCAGCCCGAGCGAGATTATGAAAACTCAAGAAGGCAATTGGCTGAAGTTTGTATTTACAGAACTCACTGGCTGATAACATGGTAACTCATTAGTTTGTGCTTCGAGCAAAGTACCATTGAAATCGGGACAAAACTATCGTTTAATGGTTATTAATAGGTTGTTGGAGGGGCCAAGGGTGAAGTGCCACCCATCACCACTTGACTTAACCACAGCACACTGCACTAACATGGACTTCTGGTCTGATTATCTGTAATTTGTGCAAAATTGAGCAAGACTGAATAGGGGGGTTATTCAGGAAAACGTAGCGCCCCTGTTGAACTTCTTGATAAGATTGTGGCGCAAAATCTAATGTAAAATATAACCTGTTTCTTAGTCACATAAAAATTCTAAAATAAATTCGCCGAGGCGTTGTGGAGCAACGTCGCTCATGTTGGCAGTTCAACCAGAAATTCTAGTGCTATTGATTCTACGCTAGCCCAGAGCATGAACAGCGCTCATCTCTAACACGCATTATGTCGCTGATGGCAGGTGTGTAATTGGTAAATGCTTTGGGAAACTGTTGATGTAGCAAAAGGGCTCCGGGTCCTGTCCTCCTGATGTGCCTCTAAGCTAAGCAATTATCCTCAGCTTGCTTCAGCGCTGCTGAAATACAGTCTCTGCTCCTTTTCTCTAGTTTAATTGGGATGACTGAGGGGTGAGAAACCCAGAAACAGGTCCCTGCAGGCTTCAAGCTGAATCAAAAGTTTTATTTATTTCATTTTTTTTATTTTTTTTTTGTGGGCGGTCACCTAAGCAGTTTGTGTCTTTTGTGAGTCATTTTTAATTGAGTCAGCCTACCCTGACATTTCAAAAATGTCTTCACATTCCAAACTGTAGGCGATTGTGTCATAACTACATCTAGAAGGCTCCATAGAAGATCAAGAGCATTGGCCATGGTTATCCATGGTTAAAAAGTCTTTGCACTAGTCTAAGTAGATGTATCAGAATGCTGTGTGTGCTGAATCCATCAGGGAACAGTCTGAGGCAGGGGACACTGAAGTCAAAAAAAAAAAAAAAAAAGGTTAATGGACTTGTTTACGGACCCAACTGTGGCAACATAGTGGTGCTGGGGTTTAAACCTGGGACCTTCTGACAATTAAATCATGTCAGAATCAGACATAACATGGTGACAGGAGCATGTGCAACCAAGGTTCAAGGATCCCTGCCCACTGGGACCAAAGGCCAGTCTGTCCTCCCTGATTGTACAGAAAAGCCAATGGAGCACAAATCCCTGAAAAAAGTCAATGCTGGCCATGACATTTACGATATTTTACGATTTACATTTACGATATGCATTTCACTACATATCGTACTGTGCATGATTGTGTATGTGACAAATAAAATTTGAATTTGAATTTGATGACAGAAAGGCACTAGATCGCCCAGTACACCTGAGCCACCAACCTGGCCTCCCCCAGTTCCCAATCCAACAGAGCAATGGGACGCACTGGACAAACAAGTCCAATGGACAGAAGCCACACTGTGCATCCCACAGCATCCGCTGCGGATGACCTTCTGCCAGAAACCACAGCAGAACCCAAATGTCTTGTGAAGTCATGTGTTTGAGGGGAATCTATACAATATCAAGCATAATGTTTTTTTTTTTTAGACTGAAAAGCACAACAAAAAACAATAAATGGTCAATTTAAAAACCACTCCCAGTGCTCATCATCCCAGTGATCCTGGCCATATCACTCTAATGACGGCGTCACTAATTAACAGTTAAGCCTTTTTTGTCACATTACAGCACAGTGAAATTACTTCTTCGCATATCCCAGCGTAACTGGGGTCAGAGCGCAAGGTCAGCCATGGTACAGCACCCCTGGAGCAGATAGGGTTAAGTGGCAACGTCACTGAGCTGGGGATCGAACCGGCAAATCTTCTGATCAGTTACTCAGTGCCTTACCCCTCTGAGCCGCCACGGCCCTCACCAAATTTGTTTCGGATGTTTGAGATCCCAGAAGCTGGCATGTATTTGCTGTGGTTCTTTGTTTACAATGTAGGTGTGGAACTCCAAGGTGGACCGGCTGGGAGTAATCCTTAATGTTTGTGGGGCATCCAACAGGCAGATGGAAAGAATAAATCAGGAAATAGCTAGTATTCATCACATGTCATGACCAGTAGGCATATGGGTTTGGTTTCTCCTTCAGGCCAGAAAAACCTGCTATAGACCACAAACGCCTAGTGGGTGACTGGTTACAAAACAAAAGAGGGAGTGCATATAGAAAACTGCCCATTATGACGGAAAAAAAAAAAAAAAAAAACAGTTATCCATTTGACTTGGAGATTTTCAGTTGAAGTGTCTGGTTTGTGATTGTTTTTAAATTTGCATAAAGATACCAGTGGCACTGTTACTGGTTTTAGTCAAAGTCAGTGGGGACAGCTGAATAAAACCAAATATGTGTGAACAAAACTTGTATATACATAAATAAACATTTTAAAGAAGGCTGTAGGTTCATGAATGACGATCCTGACTGAGGTGGCTCAGATCCCACTGCGGTCGCTCCTGTGAACATTCGCCAAGTAGAACACCTGATCCTTGAAAATCGATAGATTATTTGCCACCAAATTGTAGAAGAGACGCATCTGTCTTGCACATTACAAGTAGCAGGGGATTCCTTCAATCCATCCATCCATCCATCCATCCATCCATCCATCCATCCATCCATCCAGGAACCTCTGTGGTCCAACTAAGGGACCATGAAGGCCAATGGCGATTTCCATTGTATTTATTCATATATTTACAACTGTGGTAGGACCTCTGGTCAACATTCACACACTATGGGCAACATGGGAACACCAGTTAGCCTACTCTGCATGTTTTTGGACTGTGAGAGAAAACCCGAGTACCCAGAGGAAACCCACCAAGCACGGGGAGAACATGCAAACTCCACGCACGCAGACCCCGAGGTGTGAATCAAACCTATTATTATGATGTATATATGTGTATTATATAGAGAAATAAAGGTAGTTTTTACTCTCATATGTCTGATCTGTTAGTCTTCAAAAGTCCCTGTTTGACTTGAACACCTCTTTTTAGCATCAGATATGGGATCTAACTAAAAGGCTCTTTTTTTTTTTATCTCATTGTACTTACTTTTGGTGTAATTGGGGGTAAGATTAAGTTCTTAATTTTGAGAATATTCTCATGCTGATTGATTTAAATAGCCACAGAGAAATTTGAAAAAAAAAAAAATAATAATAATAATATTTTAAAACAATGACGAACATTGCAAATATAGCATCTGTCACCATGATAGTCATGTTTCTTTTTTAAAAGCTCATAATGCCAACTCATTGAGACACGTCAGCCATTTTGTTTTCCTAACGCACTGGTGTGAAGGTGTGAAGAGGCTGAATCATGCCCTGTGGCTCAGCAGGCCAATGAATCATCCTGTATTTAGCACATACATGTGTAGCTTACCAGCATCCCAGCTGCCTTAGCAATGCATTCAAGCCGGGCATTTAAAAAAAAAAAAAAAAAAAAAAAAAAAAGCATCATCGTTTCCAATTATGCTCTGGATAAAGGTTAGTTTTTAAAAAACACATTTTCTCAAATTGAAACGTTAACCATGCAAAGAGAAACCACAAATAAGCTTGAATAAACAGCGTTAACTTCAATGGAATACATTTATCCTTTTCCCCCCTTGTTTCCTAAAGGGCCTCTCCTTAGATCCAACAAACTTAGCCGATGTTTTGAAAAGGGAAAGTACCCACTTGAAACAGTTGTCCATTAAGGCATTAGGATGGTGATTAGAACCATAAGCGCAAGCCACTGTGTGTTCGCTCACGGCTTGTTATGTTTCCACAGCGTGCAGAGAACAGGTCCTCCTCCACAAATGGCCCGTGTTGTCCTAGCACGTGGGTGGTCTGTAAAGCTACACTGGAAAAATCCCACCAAAAACAGCGTGTAGCACCGGCCCGGGGCCAAAAGCCCAGATGTGACAGTAATTGTTATTAATCTGCTCCATAAGCCAGTAGCTCGCTTGCTTACGAACATACAGGGGAGGCGAAGACAATCCGATCGGCGACTGAGCGCGATAGCTTTATCATTCCATGACCTTTCAAATAATAAAAAAAAGAAAAGAAAAATTCATATGAGAAAAGGGTGAATAAAGACAAACGGGGGAAAAAAAAAAGAAAAAAGAAAAAAAAAAACAAATGTGGCAGTTATGCTGGAAACGCCTGTCTAGTTCATCAGAAGGATCACAGATCACTGTGCTTGTGTGTTTAATATGATTGATAAGAACAAACAGATTGGTGAAAGGACTTGCCATAATAGAAAGTGAAGCTTCATGCTTATCAGTTTACACCTTCCCTGTTCAAGCTTGCGAACTGACATTGGATTCTCTCTTCACAAGCGAAAGAATCCTTCAAAACAACACTAATAATAATAATAATAATAACAAATATAGTTGCAAGCAATAACGAGCGGGCCCAAGCACCCTGAGCTTTGGCGCATCGCACAACCTGTTTGCCTGTTAAGACCCACAAAAAGCCCTCGCCACCCCGGGCGCAACACACATAGTGCTCAATAATAATAATGCCATGGTGTAGGGGGTTGATTTTGTTTTGGATGATTGGACGATCACATTAAGTGTCAAACCTTCAGCGTCAATTAGAAAAACGAATGTCATTACGTTAATTGCAAAAATGCAAAAAAATTTGCCTACGTTGCATCAGGTGAGCGATGTTTAATGTTGCGTTACAGACGAATTGAGGGGGGGGAAAAAGTGAGCAACAGAGGATTTAGGAAGCTGATTGAAAGCAAATGAGTCTTAAACAGGACTGCATAAAGTCAGCCTGCGTGTCTAAGCTCACATCAGTTTTCATTAATTCCTTTGTACGGTCTACAAGCCGCTCGAATCAGGGTCGTGCTTTTGTTCCGCCGTGGCAAAGCATCGCTCCTCTGGATTGATCAAACTGGGCCAGGTTATGAGAAAGTGCAACGAGTCTCACTCTAAAGCCAGAGAGTGGGGAGAAGAGGTAGGGGCCTTCAACTTTAGAGCAATAATGTTCACCCTGGGGGTCTGGAGCGCTCTCGTACGGAAAGGGGGAGGACGAAGGGAAGGGGGGGGGGGAGAAAAGAAAATGAGAAGGAGGAAAGAGAGAGGAGAAGACCTGTAGGAGGAATGCCCAAGAGCAACCTTGTAGAACCTCCTGATAGATTCCAATGGAGCCTTCATTGTTTGCCTGCCTTTGACATCTGAAGTCTATTAGGGACAGAGGCCGAGGTTCGTCCTGAGAATCAAACCAAGAACATATGTAGCAAAGAGGGAGAAATTCCCCGTCTTGTTTCGGAGCAATGAAAGCATTTATTTTCCTTTGCTGTGTTTCCTGATCTCATATCAAAAGGAGTATTGTTTCTCTGCTCACAGGGGCTCCTCAACGTTTTGGCAGCTTGTAATTCGGTTGCACCCCGAGAGAGTACCGATGTCTCATAAAGCAAACAGTGCAATCAGCAAACAACGTCCGTCCGCAAGAGACGGAATGAAAAACACAGAGCCTCTCAGAACCTATAGACGGGGGGCTCGGAGGAAAGATCATTCCAAGGTCTTGATGAAAATCAAATGATGCTAAAGATTCAGTTTGAAAGTGATGATGTTGGTGGGTTGAATTAACAGTCTTGGGACATCGGGACAGGGTGGATTTATTTTATTATCATTTTTTTAAATTACACGTCCTGAATCCAAGTGGAATACACTACACTACACTACACTATCTGATGGCCTGTGTGATACTAAGGTGGCTGAAACTCATAATAAGGCTCGTAGGCATTCATTCTGTGGAGAAATAAACTCCCTTCTGATGAGCTCAGAGCATGTTAATGCTTCTGTGGTTGCGCTGTTAAAATAGCTAAAGTAGAGAGAGTCAGGACATTAAATATTCAGAGAATACTGTTTTATTAGGCTTTAATTCTTGATGATGTTCTAGTAGAAGTAGAGGTTATGAATACAGTGACTGTACTGTACCAGATCCTTTTTGCAATTTCTATGTAAAAAAAAACAAAAACAATGATAATACACTGCCTGTTTTAGAAGAGGCAAATTATTGCTCTGTATCAAGTTGCATAAACATTTAAATTGAATTACAAAAAAATAAAATGGAATTGGGTCATTAACTGCCGAACGCTTTATTTAAAAATAAATAAATAATTAAATCTGGAATGCACTGTGAACTTCGTGGAAGACGTAGTTGGGGACAAAAAAAAAAAACGAGAATGAGCATCAAAAATGTTTGGTGAAGCTTTATTGCAAAAAAAAATCCACAGGAATCAGATCTCTGTTTAAAAGTTAACCTGAGCGCATTTCTATACACACACGGTGTGGTGAGGACGCACAGGATTGGGACTAAACAGCAAAACCACTTGTTAGTGAGTTTCATCAAAGACAGAAATATTGGCATAAAGATTGGACCAAAGATCCAGACTGTATGTGGTCTGATGAGTCCCTATTCCAGAATGATGGGGGCGTGTCAGGGTAAGAAAGATATTATCTCACTAGAAGCGATGCGCCCATCATGCATAGTGTCCAAGCCTGTACAAGCCTCTGGAGGCACTGTTATGATCCGGGGTTGCTTTAGTTGCAACCTTATGTGGCAATAAAATGAAGTCAGCCGAAGACCTGGATGAACAAATCTAAAGGCTGTTGAGCAAAATATCAGAGCGTGACACCTGTGTACAACGGCGGTGTATTATAGTATAGCGGCATTCCATGACAGTTAAATGTAACATAGATAGTATGTTAAATGCTATGGCATAGGCTATACTATACAGTAATACCACATAAAACCTTTTAATGCGGCTCCATGATGGACGATTTAGCAGATATGACAAATCATACACTCCAATCCTTACGTATACAACCCAGGCACTGCTTACAGAGGCACTGATGGAGTTCTAGTGAGATAGTATTGCGTCATGTGCCTCACATTAGCAATACTGTACATTAATCATTGTACTGCAGGCACCGGATCATGCAGGCATCAATCCAAGATGTATTGTATACAGTATGTTGACTGCTCTATGAGGGAGCTGGTCAACACCTAGACCAGGATATGGGCAGCTCTGTGCCTTGTCATTTACATTTATGGCTTATTTAGAGCGACTTAGATTTTTATCTCATTTTACATCTGAGCAGTTGAGGGCTAAGGGACTTGTCCATCTGTGGCAACTTGATGGTGCTGGGGTTTGAAGCTGGAACCTTTCAATCAGGTGCCCAACACCTTAACTTCTGTCATTATCACTGTGTGCTAGAATCGCAAACTCAGCATGACCAAGCAAACGCAGCACTTTTAATGGAACCCAGAAACCACTCCTACAAGGGACACTTGCATTGATCGGGAGCATAGTTTGTTGGACAGCAAGGTGCAGGTTTTGATTCCACATGGATATACGGTCCAAAGGGCTTTGGGTTCAGACCCCAACATTGTTGTTTTTCTGACCCAATTACCAGTAAACTTCCTGGAGTCTGCACCCAAAAGTGGTGTTTGAACTGTTTGGCTAGTTAATGAGCGACTTTCTTTCGGCCGCTCCCTTCTTTCGGCTGTTGTTGTCAGACACCCTACCCGACACAACCCTCTAATTTTTCTAACCAGGCTTGGGACCAGCACTGCATGTAGTGGCTGGGTAGTATGGGGTGTTGCAACCCACCAACAGCAAGGCTCAAACTTGGATCCTCTGATCCCCAAACCAACAACCGAGAGCCTTAGCCAACTGAACCACCACTCTCTGAGGTAAGGGGTGAGACCATCTTATTGTCCATTATGCTTCTTCCTGGAGAAGCCAAATCATCTACTGTACACTTTCCCTCGTCTCCCAGTGAGTCCGTCCATGCTTCACAGAATTACGCAAGAATAGAACCAAGTCTCATCACTCATGGGCCTGAGATGGTCTGCACGGTCCTGTTTTTTAGCACTTTTTGCTAGTGATACGTCCTCCCACAGGAGATCTACTATTTCAAATGAAAGGCAATTAGTGGAGGCCATGTCACCTGTGTCTGTCGATGTGACCTGTTGAAGAAAAGAGGAAACTCTTGCAGTCCAAGACTGTCCAACATTCCTAAATGTAATGTGTTGCCTTTGGTGTAAGCTTTGGTGATGGTTCCCTGTAGAGACCAGTGTGGGATCTCCACCTTGTCCTGTAGTTCCTCCTTATGAGCCCTTCGATGATACTCGACTAAAATGGTCGTTCCTAAAAACTATGCTACTCTGACTCAGCAGTACATTACCGGGGATGAACAGAATGCTAGTTGTGCAACAGTTTTTCTTTGAAGCCTGGATTATTGTCAGGGATCCTTGACACTGGGGACCAGAGCTGATCCACTGAGAAGGTTCCAGGTTAGGATGGCTGTATCGTAGCTTGATGTATTGCAACTATTGCATCATACATCACATTCTGACTCTTTATGGAAGGTCGGCATGTGTGCACGCATGGACAGGAAGGCATCCATGTGATTCTCACCACCCCTTGGGGTTATCCAGGGTTTATGGAACCACTAGAATCTGAACCTTAAAGTCAGACTAGTAGCAAAGTTTTTTTTCCTTCTGCTGACAGGCAGTAGATAAGATATGTACACTGCCACGACTGAGTAATTTATAAAGCACAACTGTTTCTGCTCTTTTTTTTTTTTTTGATGTACAGCAGCAACATGTTTTTCTTCCCTCAGGCCTAGGCAACAGGCAAGTGATATAAACGTCAGTGCTGATTAATTAAAAGTGCCAGACCACGAGCAGCTCCGTTTAAGAGGTAGTAAACACACACTCGAGAAAAGTTTAGAACAACGATTTAGAAGGTGAATTTAATTATTGAACATATCGCTCAAATTCTTCACAGCTCGAACTTACAGTACAGTACAGCAATAGATGATGGTTCATCTCTTCCTAGTGCCTTGGGATCCTTCTGAAGAAAGGAAGGAGATCAACCTAAATGAAACATTGATGAAAGACAAATCATTTTAACACTCTGATTTAACTTTATTACTCTAAGGGAAGCATTATGTGAGGTGCATAGAGCAAATGTGTTGGAAAGCCGTATGCAATATATACTAAGAGTGTTCAAGTCAAATCTGGACTTTTGATTGTACAGAATACAGAACCTCCTACACTAATGATCTTATCCCAGTGTTTCACTATTGCTTGGATAACATTGAGGTAGTAAGTTTTCTCAGTACACCGGATCCATGATCAGACTGCCTGCTTCACATCTGAAACACTGGCCTCCCAGGAACTCCCTTAATGTGGAAATGGCTTGGAGCGAGGTCAGGACTGTACGGGGGATGTGGTATTAACTCCCAGCCGAGTTCCTGTAACATGCAAGTGGTGCCGGGTGAATGATTGTGTGTACATTTAACACAGACTGAAGAATGACTGCGGTGAGCTCTGAGCCACCTCGGCTGGTATCGTCATTCACGGCCGGACAGCCTTCTTTAAAAAGTTTGCACACTTCAAATGTTTTACTCCGGCTATGTGATGTTCCGAACACTGAACTGAGCTGGAAGTCTTCTGTAAATGTTGAACGATTTTACGCCTTCATTCACAAGTTCATCACCAGTCCCGGTTTGACTTGAACGCTCCTTGCGTTTACTATTATACAGTATATCAATATTTAAACTAGTGAAACTAGTAAATTATTCTTGTTATAAATGTAAATTATTAAATTACCTACTGGTTATTTCCTGTGAAAAAGGGTAAAATGTGAATTTCTTTATCTTTTTTTTTTTTGCTTGCTTGCTTGCTAATTTCCGGTGCAGGTTTTGTAAACAAAGTTAAGGATGTCTGTTCACTGAGGTAACTGTAAACCTAAACAGATGAAAATCCTATTTAAATCCTATGTACGAAGTACAAAGCATCGTTACATTAGTCTTTTTTTTTTGTTCCACAGGATTTTTCTTTTTCTTTAACTTTAAAAAAAATATTATTATTATTATTATTATTATTATTATTATATTGTTAAAGCAAGAAAAAAGACCTGTTGATAGAATATTAATGCAAAGCTGTAAAAGTATCTCAAAACAGGCTGAATAATGTTAAAATTTGAATAATGTAAAAATTTAAATTTTTAGTGATTTCAGTAAAATTAATTAAATACATTTTCTGATATTCAAGAGCTTTTCAGTTTCTAGGATGTCGCTTACTGATGCAGCAAAAACATGGGTAAAGTAAAATATACATTTTATATAATGTAAAATATATTATAATGTAAAATATGATAAAAAAAGAATATAATAGAAGTCTATAGTATGTAAATGCAATATTAAATATTGTCTGTAATTTACTAACTTTATTGCTCTACATTATATTTTGATATGCATGATAACATTATACTTCTAATAATATGACCATATTATTAATATTATATTAATATTTGTTTATAATTATTAATATATATTTTTTATCATATTAATTATTTTTCTCCTGAATGTGTATACATTTGTCTGACTATTAAAACTATCTATCTCTCTTTCTCTCTCTGTGTATGTATATATACATACACACATACAAAGAGAGAGAGAGAGAGATGTAGATATAGATACTGTATATAGTAATAGGTGTGTCGTATACTGTGTAGGTGGGGTTGAAGCTGAAATAAAGATAAAAACCTCAAACGCCACCTTTACATTTTTATCCTTAATCATGCGACCTTTTCGTCCCAGTATGTAGAAGGCAGATAAGTTTCAAGGTTTTAAAAAAAAAAGAAAAAACATTCTTTAAAAATAAAGTAAAAACCAGAGTAAAGCAAACAAGTGAAAATGTCACTGTGATTTTTTTATTATTATTAGGTTTTGTTTCATTCAGTTGGCAAAAACAACTTTTGTCATTTATAAGACAACGAATTTAGAAATATCGTCGGAGAATCTATAAAATAAGTACAAAATAAAAAAAATATTAAAAACAACATCGAAAAAAAAAAAAATTTGACACACCGCAAAGATGCAGAGTAATATGTTGGTGCCCCTCAATTTCATTTAAAAAAGAGCAACAAAATTAAAAAAAAAAAAAAAATCAATCAATCAAATAATATTTACAATAAAATGAAAAATATTTACAATAAGGTAGTTTAGTTACATGAAAACAAAATAAAAGTCCCATTCGTCAAATTTCACTTCATGAAGCCTATGAAATAAATAAGTTAATTAATTTTTATTATTATTTTTTTTTTTACAGGAAGAACCAGATAGCCCTCTCTCTTTCAACAAAATAGAAAAAGGCTGCTGTCGCGGGTAACCAAATCGCTGCCAAGAGTAAACATCGTAGCTTTGTTTTATTTAGAATTTTTTTTGTTTGTTCTAAAAACCTGTTAAGAGAAACAAAAACCCCAGAAGGCACTTGAAGATGAAATGTGTTCCTGCGGTGTTACTTGGACAGAACAGTGTGTGCGGTCTGATACATTCAAGCTAACGCACCAGTGACAGTAAGGACAAAATGGCCGGCATGCTCGAGTGTGTGTGTGTGTGTGTGTGTGTGTGTGTGTGTGTGTGTTTGACAAAGTCTGTACAAATCATCCAGCTGTCTGCATCGCTTTAATATTCCTCTCATTCCATTTATACGCAGCCGTTCAATAATTCAGGCCATAATTGCAGCTCAGTAGCAGTACATTATTATCCCTTTCTTTCAGAAGCTATAAATACGTCAGCTCGCAGTCAGAGTACGTCTCGGACTAAAACGGAGTGATTGGATTTATACTCGAGGAGTCCAGTTTTAAAACAGTACTTGATCCAGTGACAATCGAACCTGTTTCCAGTTTGAGCCAAGTGCAAAACAAAAGCGGCTTCCAGTTTTTAAAGACAAAGAGAAATCTTTGGGTAATTTCCAGTTCTACACATAAAAAAAAAAAAAAAGTCCTCGCTTTGTGCACAATGACTCATGACAACCCGTGGAATTCTGGGTAAACCAATACAATTATTAGATGAAGATGTTTAACGTCGAGATTTTTTATATATACTGTATATGAATAGATTCAAAGATCCATGGGAAAGCTTTAAACATCTGGAGCAATCCAGATGTGCCCTAAAACAAAATAATAATAAGAAAAATATTTAAAAAATCATCAAAAAATGTCACATCAAAATTTAGGAATGAACGACGTGACTGTGCTTAATAAGTGCTTTAGTAAACGCAAGTGCACTTGAAGGGGAAGTCGGTTAAATCGCGTAGTTTTGGTCCGGGGAACGACATAGTCAGGGATCTTTATTCTGCGGAAATCACAATTATTTTTTTTTAATGAATGAAAGAATGAATTAAAAAGTTGTTACGTCCCTAAATAATGGGAACATGACTCTAATGAATATCTGAATGAAAAAAAAAAGTCTAAATGTTTTAGGGTGTATATACAGTGTTTATATGAATGCCGTGTCAAATTTTTCATTTATTATTATTATTATTATTATCATCATAATTAGTAGTAGTTTTAGGAACATTACTATTATTATGGCGGCATGACAGCTTATAGACTGGGGTAACGTTGCCGTGCACCTAAAGGTTCCGAGTTCAGATTCCCGCCCTGGGGTCTGTGTGCATGGAGTTTGCATGCTCTCCCCGTGCTTGGTGGGTTTCCTCCGGGTTCTCCGGTTTCTCCAAAGACATGTAGGTTAGGTAGGTAGTGTGTAAAGGTCCTACCACGGTCCTACCACGGTCGTAAAAGTGGGAATAAATACAATGGTAATCGCCACTGGCCTCCACAGTCCATACAGAGGTTCCTAGACAGATGGATGGATGAATGTATTATTATTATTATTATTATTATTATTATTACAGTAAATTACTGTATAATTACAGTAATGTTTCTGTATGCAAAGGTTTGCCAGATTTTTGGTGTGTGAAATCCACATTTCCTTAATGTAAGCCTGGTTAAACTCCTACACCGTAAACATACAGTACAGCATTCGGAAGCTTTTACCTGGCAGAGTCCGTTTTTTTTTTTTTTAACACAAGGGTGACGATTATCACCGAACGAGCGCCAACAAACTAGTTTATTGTTTTTAAAAAAGCTATGTGTAGTCTAACCGCTAACATGAACAAGCCGAAGCAGTTGTGAGTTGTGTCGGAGTCTTTCCCATCCAATGTGTGTTTTAGTACCGATAAACAGAGAGAGAGAGAAGGAGTGAGTGAGTGTGTGTGGGGAGAACGATAAAAAAAAAAAAAAAAGAATCGTGGCCATGTTGTAGCAATAACGTCAGGAGCTCAGAGCTTGTTCGAACACGTGAGAGGCAAACGCTCACCCTCGTACGGAAGGCTCGTCCTGGTACACGTGCGTGTTGTTCTAGCGTCTCTTCAAATGCACATTTTACAGTGTGTGTGTATACGTGTGAAGCGTGAATGTTTCTGATTGTCAGTGGTATGTGTGTGTGTGTGTGCGTGTGTGAGAGAGAGTGTACGCTGTGTGTACAGTAACTCCCTATATAAATGCGTGTCGGTGCAAGCGTGAGAGGTGTTTAGCGATTAGTTCTGGTGCCTCTTCATGTGCAGCGCGAGGTGATCGGAGCGCGAGAAGCTGCGGCTGCACACGACGCACTGGAACGGCTTCGACCCTGTGTGTTTGCGGAAGTGGCGCGTCAGCTCGTCGGAACGTGCGAATCTCCAGTCACACCCATCCCATGTGCACCTGTATGGCTTCTCGCCTGGAAAAAGAGACAAAAAACAAACAATAAAACAAACAATAAAACAATAAAAAAAATAAGTTCAAAAAAAAAAATTTATGACTCCATACAAACAAAATTATTATTATTATTATTTTTTTTTTTTTAACGGACGCTACATACCTACAAGTTAAAAAATGCGTTCGGAGGTTGTGTTGGTTCCTCTTGTTTTTGTAAGCACACTGCCTAACACCTGTACACACAATCCCTAACGCCTACACGTCCAACCTCCGAGATAAATCAGTTTTTCTTTTTCTTTTCTTTTTTTTTAAATATCTTTTTTTTTGTTTGTTTTGTTTTGTTTAAACAGAGCTATGCGACGCTCAAAAGGCTGGCTTGTCAGGTCTGTCGAAGGAAAAGACGCCGTGTTTGTCTTTCCCAAGCGCAGGGTTCAATGTTTTTTAAAGCCAGTTCTGCGAAAAACCAAACAAAGCATCTTCTTTTTTTGAAACAGATCCCGTTTGATAATCTACTTTCTTTTGTCTTTTTTTTTTCTGGTTTGTTTTTGTTGTTCTTAATGCCACGCAGGTAAAGAATGAGTCTCGGGCCTAGGAACGCTTTCGTGATGAAAAAAAAAAACAGCTCCGAAGCGTTTTTCATCACGTGAAGGAAAAGAAGAAAGAGGAGAGAATGCTGATGAAAGAAGAGATAAAAAGCTGTTACATCTCTTAAGCCTCTTTCTAAAATCCGAGCCAAGTACAACATCCAGAGAGACGACGGGGAAAATAGTTCGGATTTTCAAATGAATCAGGGTTGTTAATCAGGGTTAGAGGAAGCTGTAATGTATTGAAAGGATCTGTATGAGATAATTAGGAGCAAAAAACACTACAAAAAAAAAAAAAGTATGTGTGAGTAAGTCCCAAATGAGGAATCCTGTAATGACTTGTTTTGGCGAACTCGTCTTGGGAGCTCGACATGGCACGTCTGGGGGGGTGGGGGGGGGACGGGGCTTTCTTCCCCCTGTCTCTCTCTTGAGACGCTGAGAATTAGAGTGTAGCTCAGGTGATTAGGCTTTGTAAAACCTGGTTTAGGCCCTTCATACGGAGGGGGAAAAAAAAGAGAGGAAGGAGAAAAAAAAAACCCGTCTTCCTTGTTGTACCAGTTCAAACAGCATGATGAAGAGGATAATGTGGCTCCCAAAAAGTTGGAGATTGGGAGGGATAACCTGGTTCCTTTCACAACACGACGAGTGTGTGTGTGTGTGTGTGTCACTGCTATGACAACATGACTTGGAAAAATAGGGAAAAAAAAAAATCGGAAGTGTGTTTCATTTACATACAATCATTCATTACCTTGGTTGTTTTTTTGTTTTGAAATCTGTAAAAAAAAAAAAAAAAAAAAAAAAATTATGGTACGGTCATGTGAGGAGTGGGTGACCTTATCTAATCTCAACGCAAGCTGAGGACCGCAGCAAGCTAGCACTTAGATTTACGGCGTGTTTGCTGTCATAAAGCCGTTCTTAGAAAAGTACCGATCGCTGTGTTTGTTTTCCCCTTTCAGTATCGCCAAGGCCACGCTGCGTAACGCGCCGCTTTGAGTCCTGAATTTTTACAGCAGCGCTTGCGAAACACCAAATTTATAGATTATATCTATATATCATTTTGGGTTCTGCAGCGATTCGAACCAAAAAAACAAACAAAAAAAAAAAAAAGTAAAAACACCATCTTATCGGGTCGACGGCGTGGCGTGGTGTGGTGTGGGACGGCTGTCAGGCTGTCAGGCTGTCAGGGGAATGAATGCGAGGGCATGCCAGAGAGCCTCGTCCTGCCTAGCAACATGACCCGAAACACCTAAAATAAAGAAGCGGCGCTGCTCTGACAGGCCCAAATAAAAACCCCAGCTTTAATTTGGGGTGGGGTTGATAGAGTGTGAGTGTGTGGGGGGGAGAGTTTATGGAGTAGTTCTTACCAGTGTGCGTCCTCAGATGAGCTTTCAGATGCGAGGACTTGGTGTAAACCTTCTTGCAACCTGCAACAACAAAAAAAAAACGAACGCAGGAAATGAACAACGGAATCAGGAAAAACGAAACCAAAGCAGAAGGTTTTCTTTGGCTTCGGTAATGTTTCCATTCCATTTGAGAAGCTAAAAACCAATCTCATCTTGTTAGCTGTAAACCCCTGCGCACCCCCTCCCCCTCCGTACAGCAGAGCGGTGATGGCTTCTAAATGGCGGAGCGTGGCGTTTCAGATGAACTGCTTAGCGTAAATGCACTATTAATGGTGTCATGAGGCTTGCCTGTTTTACAATCTGGTCGGTCAATTTGATGCAACAGGATTCAATAACAATCGGGGGAGGGCTGACGTCAGCTCCCTCGCATTAATTCAGAGGCCTGGTTAAAAGGCTTTGGCCCGGGCCTGAATTATTCAACAGCGGACCAGGGTTGGTGAGGAAGCGCGAGGGGGGAAAAAAGGGGCAGAGAGTGCTCGGATAAAGGCTGGAAAGTGATCGGTGTGATTTATAAACGTACACCTGAATATGAAACAGCTCCTGAACGATACACTTAGGAAGTCAAGGACTGCAGGATGGTGTCCCTGATGGCCGCAAAAAAATCTAGTTAAACTGCTAGTTTACCTCAGACGATAGCAGCGACACGGCTTTTCTTCTTAAAGAATATTTTTATATTTCTTGAAATTCATGGTACGATCATTAAGAATGAAGGACTTCCATACCTGGGTAGTCACAGTGGTGTATCCGCCTCTTCTCGAGGTCAGGGTTTGTCCTGCGGTTGTATCGGACAGGCATGACCCCAGCGCCGGGGGGCGCGGGCGCCCGTGCGGATGCGGGACCTTGATGATCAGGCATGCGCCCGGCCATTTTGGACGCAATGGTGGCGGCGTAAGATGGCGGTGGTGTCAAGTTATGCAGCATCTCCTTCTGCCGGTCCGGGCTGCCCGGCTCAGAGGTGGGCGGCGAGGGAGGAAGGTAGGGCGCCTTGACCTGCGTGTGGCCCTGGGCGAAGTGAGCCGACGGGTTGAGCGGGTACGCATGTGTTGGCATGGCGCAGTAGGGCTTGTTGACAGTCTGTGTGGCTGCTAAGTGCAGGTCGTGGAAGGAGGGCACCTCTGACGACATGACGTGGCCATGAGAGTCCGAAACGGCCTGAATGGGAACATCGAGATCCGAGCTGAGGAGCTGGAACAGGTGCCCGTCCTGGGGAAGCTCGAAAGAGGGCATCTCCTCCTTGATGAACACTCCGTTTGAAGCGCTGCCCGCATCCATGTTAGTGCACGGCGCCGAGGGCGAGCTGAAGATGGTGGTGAAATCAGGGAGAGCCGGAGGGACAGAACAGTCTGGGGCCGAAGAGTAGGGTGAGCTCACCGGTTTGTTTTTCACCTGACCGGGGACGGAGGGCCGCGGAGGGCGGCACAGGCCGCCACGCAAGTAGGCGATGTCGGGGAGGTACACGTTCATGTTGATACTGTAAGGAGAGCCCTGGTCGTCGCAGAAAAACTCCACAGAGGAGCTATCCTGGCACTGCTTCTTGACTGCCGGGGAATCCTGCAGCTGAGGTGTCAGGTATTTGTCCATCTCAAGCTTCGCCTGGGGGGGAAAAACAGAAGAGCTCTCGATTTAAACTCCCACAGACGAGGATATGGCAAAGAAAGATGATTTCATGACAGGTGGAATGCATGCGCTGCTCATTTCCGCAAGTATGGCAAGTTTCTGTCTAACTTGGGAACGGTACAAATTCTCTCTCTCTTTCTCTCAGTATCTCTCCGATAACGTTCAGAAGCCCGGACAGAGACTTGGAAGATCTCATCTCATCTTATCTGAACTGCTTCTAATTTCACAAATAACCATACGTATGGCCGATACGATTTGCGGCCAAGTTTCATAAGCAGACCGGAATGCGTGCTATGTGTGTAGCAGGTGACGCAGAGAACACTTGGGCATAAATGTGCATGCAGAACAGCGGGCAAAGTTTTAAAATAGACGTGTAGCGCAGTCGGTCACAAACACGTCGACGACGACGACGACTCCTCTACAACTTTCGAAACGAAAAACATGCGGATGGGGAATCAGGCCGGAGTGGGAAGATCGCGAGTCGCGGCTACGCTGGCACCCTCGGGGTGTTTCGAGCGACACGGTTAACCCTCGACTGCTCTCGGTACGAGGACGACTCTCATCGACTCCCTAAAGGGTCGATTGGGAAAGACATTTTGGGCTGAACTACAGCACGGTGACGGATCGTCGAGGTTGTCGGGTTTTCGCAGTCAGCAGCCAAACATTTATCACACAGCCTTCGGTAGGTATCCGCTACATTCCCCCCTGCGCTGTAAAACAGAGCTCATACATACCGTGGGCCCAAAACAGACTCTGCTGACGCACGGAAACCAGTAGCTTCACCGCCTTACTCACACACACACACACACACTCAGGTTTTCCATATAAACCTCAGCCAATTATCATTAGAGCGCAATCAGCAGGAAACGGCCAATCAAACCTACGGGTTATTTGTTTGCGCTTGCAGGGGGGTGACACCCGGAATGCACCCGGGTTTGCACTCCTTCTCAAGTGCAGGGGCTATTTTGGGTTTTTTTTTTTTTTTTTTTTTAGTGTCCAGCTGTTCTCTTAGACGATTGCGAGGAACTTTCACTCTACTCTAAGAAGGGACGTGTGAGGGGGAAAGGAGGAATCAAATGTTGGTGATGGGTCAGAGGCCAGGAGACCCTGAGACCCGCATCACCACACACAAACACAAACACACACACAAACACAACACACACACACACACACACAGTGTATAAACACATGTGGGGAAATCCCTAGTGGGAAAATAAACACAAGGGCGCATCATGACAAGAGAAAGAGACGTGCGTCTGAGACAGGAGACAAGGACACACCTCTGATCTTTCATGCGAGATGAAAAGGACAGTGATCTATTCTACAAATACATAATAATAATAATAATAATAATAATAATAATAATAATAATGACCTGTGCGTATTCGTTAGCCAGTCCCCTGTGGTCGGTGTCGGTGAACAGACCGGACTCCTCCTGAAAGCCTTTCATCAGCGGGAGAAAGTCCTCATGTCCCGTCAACAGCGTGGCTGCCATCGCGGCGTCCGCGAGACCCCGAGAGCGCGCTTCCCCTTGGACAGACGTGCGAGCCGAGTGCGTGGCGCATGGACCGAGTGCACGCGCGACTGTGCGTGCGCCTGAGCGTGTCTGAGCGTATACGAGTGGGTATGTGTGTGTGTGTGTGTGTGTATGTATATATATATATATATATATATGAACGCGCTCGCGCTCACGGCGGATGTCCCGGTTTGTGTCTCCTCCCGTCTCAGGGCCGCGGTGATATGAGGCTGCTGGATGGGCGGGGCGTGGCGTGGCGTGGCGGAGATTAGGAAAGTCAAGCAGCTACACACACCTCTGCTCGAGCTGCTCGTGTCTCGAATCATCACACACACACACACACACACACACACTACAGAGGAGAGCTACAGTACATAATAACTCGTTTGACATGAACACATGACGACCTTAACAGTGCTTGGATGCTTAAATTTAATGTTTTTTTTTTTTTGGAGGGGGTTTGATTATTTCTTAAATTAAAAAGTAAAAAAAAAATGGATTTTTACCACAGCATTTTTGTATTTAATATTTTCTATTGATTTTGCAAGCAATACAAAAGTCACTGTAGCTACATTTTTCAATATAAGCAAGTGAAGCCTTTTTTTCCTTTTTTTTTTCCTGAAGTTGATTTGTAGCAGAAAAAAATGGGCAAGCGTAAAGATTTAAGTGAGCCTCCTTTTAAAATAATAACCCTTCAATAATAGATCTGCAGTGCTTTATGTGTCATTGAGAAGAAGGTGATGAGCTTCAGCTCATTGAGTTTACAAGTCGTCCTCCGAAGCTGGGTGATGCTTTTCCAAATCAGTGATTCGGTTTTTTTTTTTTGTCTTTTTTTCTGATATCTTTCACTTGGATGCTAAACGTTAAAAGCACTGAATAAATACAGCTAGATAAAACATAAAACAATAAAATGTGAGTCAGCACACAAACGAATCAAAAATGTATATATAGGAGATAAAAAATATATATATATATATATATATAATTATGTATTGATTCGATTGTGTGCAGATTTGTGCACCACCTCGATTTTTACATTTTTGTTATTAATTATTTGCTTGTATTTAAGGTAGCTAAACGTCACTCATTCTCACCTACAGGTGGCGCACCCTAAACTATTCACACGTCGCCAGGCAGCAAAGTTTGTTTAGAATAATATAAAAGTCAAATTACAAAAAATAGCCCATTTCTGGGTTTTTTTAAGTGTGCATGTGTAAATACTGTATGTGTGTGTGTGTGTTTTTTTTGTTGTTGTTGTTGTTGTTTT
Organism: Clarias macrocephalus; assembly: GCA_011419295.1. Classification (NCBI taxonomy): domain Eukaryota; kingdom Metazoa; phylum Chordata; class Actinopteri; order Siluriformes; family Clariidae; genus Clarias; species Clarias macrocephalus. The sequence continues at coordinate 8,772 of JAAGKR010005152.1, read as the reverse complement.
TAATGCCGACAGGCTGCAAAAGTGCAACAATTTAAAAATCGTTGGTTATGTAACAACCTCAGCATCAATCTCTTTTCCCGTCTCGTCTGTTCCAACCACTCATCATGATCATCTGATCATCCATCATCATTTTCACCTGTTTCTCGCTGGTCCATGCCTCAGTTTAGATGCCTTTTATTCTTAAATGGTTATATATTTGTATTGGCAGTCATTGACAAGACAAGACAAGAGTAAGCCCCGCCCACCTAGAGACCATATCCAAATTTTGTTGGATCCCAGAGTTGGAATTCCAACTTTCAACCTACAAACGCTAAACTAATAACATAATATTTAATTCAATCAGGACCCAGGGGAAGTTTGTCTGTTTATCATGGCTGATAACAAAATTACTAACATACTACTAACATAACCAGCTATTTAATATGATCCAAATAAATATAACAAACCTGCCCTATAATTGTAAACTCACATTTAGAAATCGCTCTGTATTTTTTTTTTCTTCCTCCAGCTGTACAGCGAAGGCAGCAGGTAAAATAAACAGATGAAAATCAAAATTCAAAAAGTTTCCCAGTGCACATCCTCTCCAAACTAATCCCTGGTGACATGGAGAATGTATAGTAAATTATTGAACTAATGCACATCACCACCACCTATATTTTAAAATGTACAGTGTGCATAAACAGTATCTTACACCATCACATGTTGCTATGGTGAGTCTAGGTGTGTGCTGTAGGACTTGACGTCACGCCGAACTGTATGGTCATCGTTTTAATTATTAGGAACTATTGCAAAATACCTAGCTAATGATACCAGTTTATTATTATTATTAGTCAGTTTCTTTTCATATTTAGACTCATCACATAATTATGACAGTAAAAATAAACAAACAAATAAATGATTTCCCCCCCCATCCATTAAAAAAAACTGAATTAAATCAAAATGCTATTTAAATTTCAATGATTAGGGAAGATAAAAAAGTGATGAGGCAGAGACAAGAAGTAAATGACAAACCACAAATCAGAAATGTGTTTACGATGGTGAACTTGCTTCTCTTATTAAAACTGAAAGTTTTTTTCAAAGCCTTAACTTTTTCGGCCAGTTTGGGAAATAACTATAACTATATTTCGCTGCATATCATATTGTGTATGTGTCAAATAAAATTTGAATTTGATTAAAAATGTCTTTCAAATTTAGGAGATGCAAAGCTATGAATTCGATATTGAAAAATAGATTTTGTTTTAATTCAAAATGTAATACGTAGAAACAAAAAGTCTGGAAAATATAAATGCACCTTTGCAATGTTCGAAAAAAATATATATATATATATATTTTTTTTAAATAATATTTTGGGTTATAAACGAATACAATCCAGTATAGTATACATTTTAAACTGACATGGACAAATAATAATAATAATAATAATAATAATAATAATAATAATATATATGGGATTAAGCGTACATGTATTTTTCTCCCTCAAAGATGTTAAATTCCTCTTCCTACTGCTACTATTGACCAAGAAAAGATGAGACGGACGAGTCTTACGGTATGTGAAGCTCTGGCTATTTATAAACATTACTGTGCATAGTGCCTTCCAGAGTAAAAAAGAAGAGGCCGGAGACTCCTATTACAATGAACCTCGACAGACAAAAGAGCTCCTCTGAACGTTCAACACATTTCCTACCTTAAGCCAAATGGTGACACATGATGACACACACGTACACACGCACGCACGCACACCTTCGTAGTACAAACATGACAAAGAACCCGATTCCAAAACCGTAAGGAGAAAAAGTATTCTTTTTAATTTAAAAAGCAGTTTTTACAGTACAAAACACACTATACACAAAGTGACTTCCTGCATCCATAAATAAAACCTGTACGTTGTGTTCCTCTGGTAAAACAAGTCTCCGCAGGTCACTTGGACTTCGCCTTGAACTTTCTGTGCCACTCAGGAACGTCTTTATTGGTCTGTGAAGAGACGGAAAACAAGTTATTTTGGGCTTTTCCTTTGATCTTTGCTTTGCATTGAGGTTTCATGAAAGATACGAAACGCCGGCTTGCCATAAGCAAACAACCTCGGGTGGCGTTTCAGCGTTTACTAGAAGGTCCATAGGGTTTTACAAGGAGCACATACTTTTTAATGTAACAAAATTATTAACCAGATTCAATATAAGCTTTGTACTGGAGGTGCTCCTTTACAGACTTCACATCGTTTAGAATATTTACATGATCGGGCCTTTCATGCCGTAAATATTGATGATATCAAAAAAGAAAAAAAAATCTGACTGTTGCAGGTGTCAGTATCAGGCAATTTTTATTTAAAAAAAAAATGAAGCAAAAAAAAAAAAAAAAAAAAAAAAAGTACCCTCTTGCTGCTTCCACAGGATTTAAGTGGGTACGCTGCAGCCGGGAGATGCTAATCATCAGCCCATTATTTATTGATCATCACCAGCTGTGCAGACGTCTATAAATGTAGAGGTTTGACAGTTTCCTAGTCATTCAGGTGGACATCAATCTGGAAAGGGTTTCCAAACTATTTCTACAGTTCTACAGTGAGAAAGATTATTCAAGACAGTTGCCAACGTTCCAAGGAGTGGACGTCCCAACACGGTGTGAAATGCGCAGAAATACGCAAGAAAAAGAAAGGAAAAAAAGAAAGAGCTACCGACCGTACAGGCCTCACTGAGAATATTAAATATTAAAGCAAAATTAGAAGAAGACTGAATAAGTACAGTTTGTTTGGAGGGGAAGGCCGATTCTGCCTAAAAAGAACATGGATGCATGACTGAGAAACACAAAACTGAAATCTGAACAAACCAGAAGTCTTCCTGAGCGACGTCCGTTGGACACATGAGACGAAAGTGAAGTTGTTCGGACTTGATGCCCGGCACATTAAACCGAAACAACATTTCATCAGAAACACTTCATACCCAGTGTCGAGCACGGTGGTGTCAGGGTGATGATTTGGGCTTGTTTTGCAGCCACAGGACCTGAAAACCTTGCAGCCATTGAGTCGACCATGAACAACTCTGTATATCAAGAAGCATCTGTTCAACGGCTGAAGCTTGGACAAAAATTGGGTCATGCAACAGGACAATGATTGGAAGCACACCGGTGCATCCACAACAGAATGGCAAAAAAATATATATACTATTTTTAAAAAATGAAGGTTTTGGAAAGGTTTAAGTCTAGACTTCAACCCAACTGAAATGTTGACCTTAAGAGAGGTACGTAAGTAAATGTGAAAAACTAAACTAAAGTGAACGATGTAAAGAAGAATTCCTCCACGATAAAGTCATATAGAAAAACATTACATCATGTTATTGCTGATACAGTTGGATCTACAGTACAAGCTATTGAACCATGTGGGTGCTCAGTTTTTTTTTTTCTTACTTCATTTCTGTTTAATAAATACTGGCATGGTAAAATAAGTTATATGTTGTATTTATCTAATACTGAGACACGCCACATAAAATCAAAATAAAATGTATTTTAAAAAACTGAATTAGAAAAGGGGGTCCTGACTACTGACTACTGAACATGACTGTATATTATGTGTTTATCGAGATTAATTTCTCCAGGACATACAGCCATGTTGTGCTCAGACCGTCATTACTGTTTGTATTGTTAATTATACAGAGCTGGTCTGTACTCACAAACACGGTGGCTTTGGGTCGGAGCTGGTTCTGATCGCCGTCTGCTGTCCTGCCGAGTTCTCTGGGCCGCTGTCGCGCTCCTTGGCCGCTGCCGAGCTCCGGTTCTGGCTCTCGGTTGTGCCGTGAGCGCATGCTGACCAGCACCTGTTTCATGGCAGAGAGCTCCTACGGGGAAGACGCGGCCAATCAGAGGACAGATAAATCCTAAAAGCTGCAGAACTAATCTCTGCTTTCAGTACAGACAAGAGAACTGACGATGATGCTGCATTGACCTTTGGCACGTGTGTAGTAAGCATGTAGTTAACAGTAGCTGTCACTTCGTCATCTCTACTGCTGCATCGTAGATTTGTCCCAGATTTCCCTACAAATCCCTACAGCTGAAACGCTGTGGTAGGTACTACTCGGACGGGATGTGATTTCTGCAAGTGATGTTCTCTGCACTCAGGATAATTGATGGGTACGTGTTTTACGATATACGTCGAGTTTTGGTGTGACGATCACATCTACAACGCACATACCTGACTGCTTTGAACTTTATTACTACCGGTCGTTGTCGTAACGTATCTGTAGGCTAATCCTCCGGCAGGAACTCAAATATTCAGCTAAATCCTCAGAGACGTCCCTCTAAACATCAAACTGTCGTTTCAAAACAAAAGAGCGACTGCCTTCTGGAGCGACTTTAAACTAAAGAAAAAGCCCAGAACTCATCAGCAGCGACGGAAATAGAATTGATCACCTAGAGTGATTTCTACGGCTCATTTAATATAAAGTCAAATACGGTGTAATGTTTCCGAAAAAAAAAAAAAATTTTTAAAGATTGACATGACTGATAAAGGCGCGGATAAAATCTCGGAGATGCCCTGGTAATTATTACAACGTAAACTGCACCGTAAAACAAAAAATACATTTGCATTAGGGTTTAAAGTTGAAAGAAAATTGGGAACGTCATCAAAACATTGATTTTCACGACTTGTCTGCTTTCTGAACGTAGAGATTTTTAAACATGTACTCTTAGGCAAAAAAAAAAAAAAAAAAAAATGTAATTTGCATTCAGTTGTTAAACATCCTATTTAATAATTAAATGCATGCTTTATATTTATAGTCCAAGTATTTATTCTAAACTTCACAGAATAAAGTTAATTTGACTCTTATTTATTTTGTTGATTTATTATACTATTATTATAACGACCGTAACCTTAAAATGCCTTTAAGGCACTTCCGGTATATCCAGAACGTAAATCACTTTCATTTAGGCTTTCTGTGACTTGCGCTGAGAAATATTTCACTTAGTTCTTCTTCCTATCGCTGTCACGTCCTGAAGTTGCATCGATCAAAAGACACGTGAGAATAGGATCGACTCGATGTTGTGACACGTTTCAGGTGTAACGCTTCCAAACCACATGGAAATCAGATCTGAAACAAGTCCCCGTTTTCGTTTTGCCAAAACGTCCATCATTTTAAATCACATATTAAAACTTGTATTAAAAGTGACAATGATGAGATCTTGCGTAAAATGCAAACACAATCCGTTTAAATAAAAAAATATATAAAAATAACTAACGGAGGGGAGAGGGGGACGAGATGTAGTACAGTGGTGGATGATTTCTGCTTTTACAGGGCTTACCCGCGCTGGAACATCCAGCACCCTTCGGCGATGAATATAGACGTGCCTGGTTGTGTGCATGTCAGGGGTCATTTAATATTTCTATTTATCACTCGGCCACCATATGCGCTGGCATGTTATAGCGCTGTGCGGGCGAGCAGCTGTCCACGAGGACTGCGTGCTTTATGCCAACATGCCACTGGAAGTTGTGCACTCTGCAAAGGCTGCGCCAGCAGCGGCGGCGGCCGCGCTGGTGGGAGGGGAATGTTTGGTTGAAAATAGCTCCGAATTTCACAAATGTGTTATGAGCTTCTTCCTTAGGCATGGAGTCGGTGCAAGTGGCGAGGAATGAGAAAACCACGACGGGTTTCTTTTAAATGGCATTTTTATTTAATCATCATCATCATTATTATTATTATTAACATTGTTTTTAATAGTGATATTACTGCCTCAGCTCGAGCCCTGTATTCGCATGCAGTCTGATGGAAACGATTAGATCCGAATCGGAGCGATCACACGGCGTTAAAATTCATGACAGCCAGAGTGAAGCGGCGAGACAGGAATTTCCAGTTGCCTTCTGCACACAAAACAAATTGAAATAAATAAAGGGAATTCTTCTCCGGTCATTTGCGTGCAGATAATGGCAGCATTAAAACATTCCTGTGAAGACAAGTGCTGTTGGGTGAACTGCTCGGTGACATACCAAGTCGACCTGGCACTGGCAAGAATGATGTCTGTGCATAACCCGAGCAATTAAGCGCCGATGTGACGTTGAGAAAGAGAAGGACTTGTTCGAGCAGAGGCCAGGAGTCGCTAGCTAGCGTGTGACTAGCGTTCTTTGCATGTTGTCTGCACAACAAAGAGAAAACACCCGGAGGCAACTGTGTACACTGTGTGTTCGTAGGAGCGTGTGTGAGTGATCAGGCAGCAAGTTCCACCGAAACACTCCAGGCCCTTCCAATAGCGACATTTCACTCGTCTTTTGTTTTACTTATCTGCACCGTATCGAACACACACCCGGTGGCAAAATTTCACAACGCTTATTTTCGCTTTTTTTATTTTTTATTTTTTTACCAGATTCACTCTGACCAGCATAACCCGAGCTAAACCTTAAACGGATCTTTAATTTGACCTGGATCTGAGTTACCGGATTACACGACGACACCTCCCCGGGTGACGCAACGCAACCATCCCTTAGGCGCATTTTCCTATGTGCCGAGTCAGCCGTTACCTCTCTGTGGCTCAGGAGCCGCTCCAGGTCGGCAGCCATGTTGTTTTTCACCTGCAGCAGAGATGCCCTTTCTTTCTTCAGTGCACTATGGGAGGAAAAAAATTACTTTTTTATACATATATAGATATATAAACTGTACTGTTTTCAAATCCCATAAATACATTTTAAAAAGCAGCACAGAAGAAGTTGTTTTAACCCTTTCATAGGGCACTCATTGAAATATGCTGAAAGGTTGAGGGTTCCTCAAAAGGTTCTCCGGATAATTCAGGATTCTCAGCTTCCTTACAACATAAATGTTGTTTTCAAGAGGGATTCAATTCACTAACCATTTTTCGGGGAGTGTGATCTACTGCACCCGAATCGGCCCCATACAGGTGTGTAGAACATGTCTAATACTTCTGGTGTGCTGAAAGAGAGAGAGTATCAGACAGGTTCTGCACATCTGCACCTGTATGGGCCGATTCGATTGGTGGTTGTGCGGCAAGAAAAACAAGAGAAATTAAACCGGGGATAAAAAGTGATTTATTTTTAAATAACATCTATTATTACTAAATACTCGTGCTGAAACCGGGTAACTTTTTTGCACCCAACATGAACATGAAGGTGGCGCAAGAAATGGTGCAGGATTAAAAATGTATCATGAAAATAATAAAAAAGATGGTAAAATAAAACAATATTTCTTTTTTTTTCCTGATTTTTAGGCTAAAATGGCTTATAAAATCAATATTTACTTCACTGTACACCTGTTAAACAGTGGTGCTGTAGATCACACAGTCCTAAAAAGGTTAGTGAAGTTCCCTATTGAAAACAACATTTATGTTGTAAGGAAGCTGCGAATGCTGAATTATCCAGAGAACCTTTGAGGAACCTTTGAGGAATTCATCATTTTGAATTTTAGCATATTTCAATGAGTGCCTTAAGAAAGGGTTAATACTTCTGGTGTGCTGAAAGAGAGTATTAACCCTTTCATAGGTCACTCATTAAAATATGTTAAAATTTTAAATTAGGGATTTTTTTTTTATGTTGCAAATCAAAGTCTGTGAAGTTACCATATATAGTTTCTCACCTATCTAGGCTAATAATCAAAAAAAAAAAAAAAAAAAAGTGTGTGCGTGTGTAATAAAAAAAAAAAAATATATATATATATATATATATATATAGCTCAGAGGGTTAAGGCTCCGGGTTACTGATCAGAAGGTTGGTGGTTCGAGCCCCAGCTTCACCAGGTTGGGCCCCTTGAGCAAGGCCCTTTACCCTGTCTGCTCCAGCTGACTCCGCGCTATGACCCCAACTATGCTGGGATACGTGAAGAAAGAATTTCTCTGTGCACTAATGTTTGTATATAACAAATAAAGGCTTCACTTAAATTAATTAAACATGATTTTAAATAAGTAAGTGCAAAAATAAAATGAATCTGTTTTTCTCTTGAGGGACTGATACTTGTACTTTTAAGCTTCCAAACGTATTCCTATTTCTTCGCCTGATTAAGGGTTAAGCTTACTCAGAAACACATTTTCAGTCAACTCCCTGCTGCTTTACATACCTGGAATGAGCCCCAAGATAACTGAACCTGGCTTAACAAGCGTACTGTACTGTAGCATCTGGTGGGAAAAAAATAACTAAATACATTAACAGAGATAAAACAACCGGTTCCAATTATACAATGCTTTACTCTTTTTAAAATTCTGAAATGTAAAGTCTTTCTGGTGCACAACGTTCCTAACATCTACTCCATGACACACCAGCACACCTGCAAAGGGAGAAGGATGAATCAGGAACTCGCCTAACCTGCTCCTCAAACAGATAGTTTAAATGATCAGCCCTTTTGTCTAAGTAAAACCAGAGACTAAAGGACCTCAACCATAAAGCTGGAAACCAACCAATTAACTCATTTGTAACATGGTGTCCATCACGAGCCATGCAGCATTCGCGACAGCGGCGAACCCGGCTTTCGAAACGCCTTTGAAAATCCCCTTTGTTGCAGTTGGTCTCAAACCGCACTACAGAACGTTTACATGGACGACGGCACTGACGAGAAATCTGCACGAAGACGTTTAAAGGAGGGGAAACCAGTGTCGAAGACAAACAACTGCGCCAAAGGGGATTTTCATAGAGAGTTGGGTTCAACGATGGTGCAAATGTATTGCTTGTGATGGAGACTGTTGAGTAGTAGCTGTCAGTTAATTAAAATAATAATAATAAATAATAATTATACCGACTTCGGTACAGCCCTCGTGCTTAAAAGAAATGGAACCAAAACAAATAAATAATAATAATAA
>JAAGKR010005151.1:35840-52671 GCA_011419295.1 Clarias macrocephalus | reverse complement strand
AAGACCAAATAATTACAAAATCCACTGCTTTAGTGTTTTTAGATCTTTTTGTCAGATGTTACTATGGTAGGTGCCACGGTGGCTTAGTGGTTAGCACTATTGTCGTGCACCTCCAGGGATCGGGTTCGATTCACAGCCAGGTTTAATTCCTGGCTTTGTGTGCATGGAGTTTGCATGTTCTCCCTGTGCTTGGTGGATTTCCTCTGGGTACACCGGTTTCTTCCCACAGTCAAAGACATGCAGATTAGGCTATTTGGCCAAATTGTCCATAGTGTGTGAATGAGTGAGTGTGTATATGTGTGTGCTCTGCGATGGATTGGCACCCTGTCCAAGGTGTACCCTGCCTCATGCCCTGGGATAGGCTCCAGCCCCCCCACGACCCTGAATACAGGATAAAGACGATGAGTAAGTGAATTACTATGGTATACTAAAGTATAATTACAAGCATATGATAAGTGTTGATGGCTTTTTATTGACAATGACATTACTTTTATGCAAAAAGTCAATATTTGCAGTGTTGACCCTTCTGGGCCACATCCTGACTGGTAGCAGCCCATTCTTGCATAATCAACACTTGTTTGTCCATCTGCCTCTTGAGGATTGGCCACAAGTTCTCAAGGGCATTAAGGTCTGGTGCGTTTTCTGGGCATGGCCCCAAAATTTTGATGTTTTGTTCCCCGAGACCTTTTATTTATCACTTTGTCCATCAGAAGGAGTTACACTATAACTGCATTTACTTGTAAATATCTGGCCAAGTAATTATTAGAGCGACAACATATAAACATTTGTAGGGTGAATGATAAGAAAGCACTATTCGATGCTTTAACTGGAGTCATGTATACATATCTCTAGCACGCACACACACACACACACACATGCACAAACAAAAACAAGCTCTCCTTGATGGGCTCACTTTTATACACGTGGATGAAAAATTCAAGGATGTCAAACAGTATTGCATGTCAATTTTTCTATAATTGAGACATGATCAATGAGTAAAGAGATTGTAAGTAAGTACAATAAGTAAACTTTTGTTCTCTGACAGGGAGGTTCATCATAAATGCATTGTTCGTAACCAAATTGTTCTTGAATGGTTGGGAGAAGTTGATGTCAGAGGATGTTTTTGTACAAAAATTTTGGGTAAGGCTGAGAAGCAAACCCACACATGAATGGTCTCGGAATGCTTTACTGTTGGCATTACAAGACTGATGGTAGTGCTCATCTTAATACATTTCAAGAATGTTACCATCAGTCCTGGTCATGCCAGCAGTAAAGCATCCTGAGACCATTCATGTGTGCAGATTTTGACGCCTATGTGCTATTATTACATGCAAATAGAGTGTGCAGTCAAATTGCTACTGCTGCTCACCCTGCTCCACTGTTTCAGCAGCCTTTACTTCTGCCTGTCGTATGCGCCATTGCTGTAGATGCATTGCAGTCTGATGCAGGGTTTCAGTAGCTATAAGTCAGCCTGACGTACCCATTACAACACCTTTTTGCTATTGGTCAACACCTGTGACATGCTTACAGTATGACATAAAAGCTGATGTTGATGCTGCGTACCATTACATGCATTGAGGAACACGCCTGTGACATGGCTCTGATGGAACCACTTTTCCAAACACACAATCTATGCCCACCACCCACCATGCATTCACATGTTCACTGTAGATGCTGCTGCCTAATGTTACATTCAAGAGGAATGCCTGTGACACACCTATGACGGGAAAAGGTTCAGTCGCATTTGCAGAGGAACGACTATGACACAGTCATAGTATGAAATACTATAACAGTAACATATTCTTTAGGCAGCATTTGCAGAAGTTCTGTTGCATCTGCTCCATGCCTGCTGCTGACATGGTCACAGTATGACATAACCGCCAGCATACACCGGAACTACTGCACAAACAAAGTCAGAAACACAAGACATGTATTCATCACTACAAGCTAAAGACTAAATGAATCAAGGGCCAGTATTGAAACATTATCAGAAAAAATGCTCAACAAATGAATAGTGCTCATTACAGTGAGATGCTTATTGAAGAGCAGAACCCTAAATCTTAATGACTAAATGCAGAGGACTGCTATCCAAAAGCATTGTAATTTTGCATGACAGTGCACGTCTGCACACTTCTGCCCACACCGTCAACAAACTGTGCAAAAACTTTTTGAGGTGGTAAATCATCCTCCCTATAGTCCTGATCTTGCTCTATTAGACTTTCACCTGTTTGGTCCCGTGAAAGCAGCCCTAGATGAATATTCACTTTTGCTGAAGAAGTGAACACAGCTGTACATTCATGGCTCGCAACTCAGCCATAAAACATTTTTAATGAGGGAAAAAAACCTTGTTGTCAGATGAACGAAGTGAATGGAAAGCAAGAAGATTATGTCTCAAAATTATGTATTTGTCTTTTCTAAAAGTTAAATTAAATAAATTTTACAGCCAGAGTGCAGACATTTTTCAATTACCCTCTTGTGTGTATGTATAGTAAAACAACAAAATAGATGATAACCTGCCATCCATTAATAATTGCAAATTGTAATAGTAGTCAAATTGTTACCTGTAAGGACACAGTTTTACCTCTGGTGTTCCTCAGGGCTCAGTGCTCGGCACCATTTTGTTTATATTGTATATGCTTCCTCTGGGCTATGTCATCAGTCGGCCTGAAATTTTATTTCATTGCTATGCTGATGATACTCAGCTTTTCCTTAGGATAAAATCAACCTCATCTACTCCGACATCATCCAATTTGACCGTTGGTTTGGAGGAGATAAAGTCATGGATGAAGCTAAATTTCCTGCAGCTGAACATCTCTAAGACTGAAGCTATTTTAGTAGGCACCTCACACCAGGTTAGGACATCAAACATCACTAGTATCACCTTTTCTTGTCAGGATATCCCGTTGTCATAGACACATCTGTTATTAACCTCAGGTTAATAACTCTTATTTGACATATGAAGATCATATCAAAGACCTGTGTAATCTTTCTTTCACCTCATGAACATTGCTAAACTGCATCCAGCACTCACATTTGCAGATGCAGAAAAGTTAGTCCATGCATTTGTCTCCTCCAGGCTGGACTTCTGCAATGCACTCCTCATTGGGACTTCTGGAAAAAGTCTTCAAAAGCTGCAGTATATTCAAAACTTTGCTGCTGGGGTCCTGACCATATTTCGCCCATCCTAAAATCTCTTCATTTGCTCCCTGTTTCATTCAGAATTGAATGCAAGGTTGCCATTCTTACCCACCAGTGCATCTATGGGGATGCCCAAGTTCTCTCAAAGAACTTATTACTTCACATACATCTGTGTGCGACCTCCTCTCTGTCTCAGTACATCTTCTGAAACCTCCAAAGACCAAGCTTCATGCTATGGGAGATCGGACTTTTTGCTCAGCTGCATCTAAGCTATGGAATGCTCTTCCGCTACAGACTGTTGATGATATTAAATCTGGTCTTAAAACTTATCTTTTTATCAGAGCTTTTGGGTTAAAATACTTTGTATGACTTTGAGATTTGCTTGAAATATAAACTGCCTTACAAATAAAATGTATTATTATTATTATTATTATTATTATTATTATTATCATCAAATCACTATTTTAAAAGAAATAAGATAGGAATGGTTATACAATTTGTTCTTAATTTAATAAAACACAATAGAAAGTTCTGTTAGAGAAAAAGAATCCACTTTGGCTTTGCAACCACCCGCATCATACATCATCATCATTATTATTATTATTATTATTTTAATAACAGCTTGTCAGATTGTCTTTTTTCTTTACAATATAAATTGTATGGCTATTGCTAAAGGATAACCGCTTTAATAAGTTTATTCAACCGCTGGATACTCTATGTCAGTAAGATTGATGTATATACTGTAAAACAAAGCTCTTATACACAGCATGTCACTCAAATTTAGGGGTCACACTTTACTTGTGTGATTAATTATCTGGATGTGTTCTGATTGGGGTTATGAAAACTCACTATGTTACAGCATTTAGCTTGGTGTTTAATATAAAACACATGAAGTAGGATTAGCCTCTTTGTTTTTGTCCATCATAAGGAGTTACACTATAACTGCATTTACTTGTAAATATCTGGCCAAGTAATTATTAGAGCGACAACATATAAACAATTGTAGGGTGAATGATAAGAAAGCACTATTCGATGCTTTAACTGGAGTCATGTATACATATCTCTAGCATGCGCACACACACACACACACACACACACACACACACACATGCACAAACAAAAACAAGCTCTCCTTGATGGGCTCACCTTTATACACGTGGATGAAAAATTCAAGGTTGTCAAACAGTATTGCATGTCAATTTTTTTTATAATTGAGACATGATCAATGAGTAAAGAGATTGTAAGTAAGTACAATAAGTAAACTGGTCTGTCAATTTAGAGGCAGGCAACATTGTAGCTATATATGACATCTTTTGTATATCAAGTGATGTGCTGACATTATTCCTGTAACCGCCAAAATTGTATTTATCATTTGCTGCTATTAACACATGCTATTTATCATTAGTGTCTACAATAATATTTTAATAATGTGTACCTTTTCCTATTTATTATTTTTTATATAAATTAGTTTTTACACTTGTCGTCTTATACAGTAATGCAGACATATGTGTCTCAAACCAAATACCAAACATTTGGGGGGCAAAAAGTGTTTTCCTTTTTTGTGATGTATTTTTGCACTGCAACAATGCCATAGAAGAACAAGCGGCCATTTGGATTTAAATAAGCAAATAGTTGAGGGCCTTTGACTGCATTGATTAATATGTTTTAACTGCCGACATTTCATTAAACCATAACACATTTAATGAGTAGCTTCTCACTTCTTAAACCATCATATCAGAAGAGATATCCCCTGGCAATAAAATAAAGAAAACTGTGTTTTAGAGGTAACTGTGTTTTACTGTATTGTTCAGCATCAACAAAGAACACACGTAAGCAAATCGATGAAATTACTAGATTTGGGTTATGGACTGTCCAACAAATAATTAAAAACCTGTAATGATTGTGCTAAATTTGTTCAAAGATCACTTAAATACTTGGTTGCATCATAAAAAAATGACAGTAGAAATCAATGTTTAAGAGTGCAGGAGACTCTCTATACTCACAATGCAATGGGAACTTACAGGATTGGGACTAAACAGCTGTATGGCCATGAGAAAACCGCTTCATGTTTTCCAGATTGGATATAAGGCTTCAATTTACTAGTGACTGGATATTTAAACTGGATTAAACTTATACTGTACCAGAGTGATAGGAATGTCTGTATAAGAAGTAAAGCATACAAAGTGGTGCACCCATCATTTATAGTGGCCACTGAGCAAGCCTCTGTATGCAGTGTTCTGATTTGGGGCCCCTTAAATTGGTATGATCCAGGCTCAGTAATGTTACATGTCAATAAAATAAAGTTGGCTGACTATCTGAATTTACTGAATGACCAAATTATTCCATTGCTGAATTGTTTTCCTCCCTGATCGTCTGGGCATATTCCAGTATGACAATGCCAAGGCATCAGGCTCAAATTGTGAACAAATTGTTCTGGGAACATAACAGAATCATTTCTCCATCACAGAGTCCTGACTTTATCCCCTTTTGAAGGTATTTGGGATGTGGAAGACTTAACCAAGTGGTTCAATTTTCCTTTCATCAACACAAGAACTTGGACAAAAATGAATGCACCTATGGACAGAAAAAAATGTTGTGAATTTGGACAAGGTTGTTAAAACAATACCACAGCAAATGTGTGATCATCTGTAGCTGGTTCGATCAGGGATGTTGTCATTTTTTTATTTAGTTTTTAAAACATGATTTTTTTGTATACAATGTGTTAACCATGATTGATATTATCATATATGAAATAATAAATGATGTCAATTTCTGTAATTTTTTCCCAAGTGTATTGTTTTGAATGGAAGAAATGGTATACCCCAGTCCCAGTGTCCAGTATAGTTGGTGTTTTCTTTGCACTAGTATATTTAATGACTATACAGCTTTACACACTTTAAGGCAGGGTGGCACTATAAGGTACAACACCATGGAAGAATTAGCTATTAAATTAGTTCTATGTGTTCTATTATTTAATTCCCAAAATAATAATATAAGCAATAAACTTTGCATGAACAGGCCAAGATTGAAAACAGAAAACTTAAAACACCTTAAAATGTTTCACTATTGTTTTTATAAATTAATAAATATATACATTTCCACAGGAGTGCATTGAAAAACATGCTGATCTTGCTTAAGGTGGTCTTTCTCTTGTCTTGATGACAGTAGAGTAGGTGTGTTCAATATAGGTACAAGGTCATGGTTTAGAGATTTGGGATTGTATGCTCACAGCATGACTGTTTTGAATTTGACAAAATGATTAATAGTCCATGCTAGAACAAAGTGAATGTATCCATCACTAGAATAGATTATCCTAACAAGGTATGAATACAGCAAACAAGAGCAGTCACAGGGCTACTGTTTAATGTGGATCATGAGATAACAGGTCAGTCACACTCTAAATGTAATGTTTTGATCATGCACAGCCATTAACAGCCATTGAATTGATTAGGACAGCATATCAATCACCCATACATCTTCAATAAACAGGTTAATCAAGGTTATTTGCATACATCAAGCTTGTGGTATGTCAAGGATCTCAGTTCTGACACTTTTGCTTAAGCCACACCCTTACTTTTAGATATTAATCATTAGCTGTCATATTTTAATGCAACTGTAGATTTTACACTGTAAATATAATGTAAATTATAAATAATTATAATTTGCAACAATTTGAGCACATCTAGAATTACAAAAAAAGTATGTTTCATGATTATAATTAAATATAAATGATAGATTACGCAAATAAAAGACAAACACAAATATATAGATGAAACTATTAAAAAATATTTAATAAAGACCTAACAGGCTTCATAATTGACAGCCTTGTGTCAATATGTTTTATGTGGCGATATATGTCTTATGTGGCGATATTACAAGAATATTTTTTGTACAATTATTTTGTCAATTTATACATTTCTAAGCATCAAATGTAATTATTAATAGTGCTATTGTTATGAAAAAAGCAGTGCTGAATTAAAATTATTTTAATCCAAATAAAAAATTGTGATGTGTTTGGATAAAAAAGTGCATTTACAAAATTCCTGATATTGTTTCCTAGTTATTGTATGTAATTAAATGACTAGTATATATTATTTGTAAATAATATTTGAAAAACGTACATTAATATAATTTTTTATTGGTAAAACTTCTTATCATACAAAAAAAATTTTGGTAGTTGCTCTAACATGTTGCTGATTTCATTAGCAATGTCATAAAATGAAACTTTTGCTGTTTGGTATGCATATGAATGAAGTGTGAATTGGGGTGTGGCAGGTAAAAATGGCTGATGTTCATTAGTGAATGTCATGGAGATCCAACTTTCAGAGCTGTGTGACTCCACCTTCTTTTAGACCAAGGGATTCTGGGATAAATACTGCCAGGCCTCAGTACTGAGTCAAAATCACAAGAAGCAAGAAGTTGATCTTCTTTGCTAGATAAAATCTTAACTCTTATTCATCTTACACTGTGGTCTGAGAAACTTACTTTTATTTAAGAAGAATTTACAGCCATGTGGTCTGATAGCATTGTTGGTAAGGACAAACATTTGTTTTCAGATAAATTTTATTCTTTATATTTCTTTAGCCTTTTGTATATTTCTTACACAATCCAGTTGGGTTCTTAATTTTTGTTTAATCTTGTAAAATAACACTTTCTTTTCTTTTCAGGTAAGGATGCAGCATCTCAAGCCAGTAAGATTGCAGGCCGGAGGAAGCGGACCAGTTTCACCAAAGAGCACTTGGAACTTCTCAGGATGGCCTTTAGCGTCGACCCATACCCTGGCATTAGTGTCAGAGAAAGTTTATCTCAAGCCACAGGTCTTCCAGAGTCACGAATTCAGGTAGATGATGAAACCAAATTTTCAAGCCTTTTATAGATTAGCTATGTATCCTTGCGTAAAAGCAATGTGCTTTGTAGTTGTTTTGTCCTGTGTAATCAACCTTGCATATCTTGTGTCTAAATCAGGTATGGTTCCAGAACAAGAGGGCAAGAACTCTCAAGAACAGAACCATTCGGACCTCACCTCAACCAGAAGCTGCTACTTCACTCTCCAGCCCTTTCCTGCCACCTCACATGGTTGGTGTGAAAGAGAGTAGACAGCCAGCATTTAACATCTCTCAACCTCAGCTGAGAGAAGACGGTGAGCAGGACTGCTTCTTTACTGACTTCAACTCTCCACAAAGTTTTGCCCTTCCACCGAATGGAGCCCACTGCAGCACTCCAGCCATCAGACCACGCCAAGACAGGCTGATGGGTACTAGCTTGAGTCCTTCCTCCTTCCACACTGACTTGGAAGTTACTCCAGGTGGCTGGGGCTCCATGAGAGCACAGACCTCACCAGAGTGTATGTGGAGTCCACCAATGCAAGGCACTGGAAACAACAGCAACGATGAGCGTCAGGTCTTTCTCTATCCTCCACCTCCTTATCCTCATGGCAGTGTGAGGTCTGGATTTCTCAACAGTTTAAAGTCCTCCCCTGATTCTGCAGATTCTGCATTTTGGGACATGGGACTGGAAAACACCCCTCCTATACCATATTCTCAGGGTGGAAGTGTCCTGTGGGATGAATCTGCTCAGGAGAAACCTCTGGCCCCGCTGCCTAACCTGTCTTCTCAGTGCCTGGAGGAAGTTCTTGGCGAGATGGAACCAGGCTGGTGGAAGATTAATGGACAGATGGAGCTTCAATAGCACTGTTCCCTCACACACACACACACACACACACACACACACACACACACACACACACACACACACACACACACACACAAAAAAAAAAGATTATATTTTTCACTAAGTCAGATGACTGGTTTAAAATGTGAAAAAGGATTGTAGATAATTTGTGTGAATTTCTCACTTTAATGTTATTGGTTTTATCTCCTATTATTTTTTTTACCTCATGATGACGTGGTAGGAAAGTGATTTATTATTTTTTATTTATTAAGTTTTTATTTATTAATTTAATGCAAATCTTTGCTGCAGTGGGCCCAAGGAGAATGTTATCCACATGACTCATGTAAGATTTTATTGATTACTGTATGATTTATTTAAGACCTTTTGGTCAATTTTTACATTATTTAACGTATTTATTTCATGATGTAGAAGTACAGGATTGGGGGGAAAATGTAAATATTCACTTATTTTGTACAATAATTTATTGGCAATAAAATGTTAAGCAAACTAATGTTTTACAGTTTTTTTTTATTTTATTAAAAAGCATTTTGTGATTTTTCGTAATATTTTATCCGATCGTAAACACGCGTGTCTTATTAGCGGAACTATCAAAATCGGAACATTTGGATGGAGACAGTTTGTTTAGCCCGACGGATTATTCGCGACGGACGTCATTCCGGATGTGGTGCACACGTGAAAAACACTACTGATGCTCACGATTTGGGAATATGTCCTGGTAGGAACCCGTCCGGTCAGTTTAAAGTTAGTTTGAGTTTTGCCATCCGTTATTTTGAGAAGAACAAGGTCTTGAAGGTAACTGTTTGTTTTATGGAAGTGTATTCATTGAGGGGGGAAAAAGAGTATTTACCAATCATGTATTACATGCTGTAGCCCCTGTGGCTAACACTGAGTATAATATGTACAACTAAATACAATGAGGAATCATTTGTGTTAGCGAGTAGACAATTTTTTGTTATATTGCTTTCCCTCCCTTGTCCTTGAGTCTCAGTTAAATTAAAATTTAGATCAGAACATAAACTAGTTGTAAGTTTGTAAGGTTGCAACAAGTCTTTGTACATTTCAAAGGTAAGTATTCATTTCAGTTTTTTATATACACAGTAAATGTCAAGTTTTAAAACTGTTGTGCTCTTAGGCATAAATCTCAACTGTGAAGATGGAAGGAAAGGAGCAGAAACGGCATCAACAGAAGCAAAGTGGCCCCAAAGCTGCAAAGAAGAAGAGGAAGCAGAGGGATCAGGGTGCAGAGCAGGATGACCGCAAAAGAAATCCAAAAGCATTTGCGGTGCATTCAGCTGTGCGCATGGCAAGGACCTTCCACAGGTCAGTGCTCACTCTGATGAAATTGATTAGGATGTAGGCTCTGAGAATGTGCAGCACAGGCCACAGAAAGGTGTGACTTGGAATTAAAACCCCACTATTTTAATATAGGAGTTTTTTTGTTTTTTTTATACATCTGTTATAAAAGTGCACCATATCTAAATATGAAAGCAATTTTCTTACCCAGTCTCTTGCATTCTAGGGAGCCCATAAGTGACTGAAGAGTCTGGGTATGTTTAAAGTGAAGTGCATGTTTCGTATAGTTCAACTCATAGGTAACTGTTCATAAGCAGTTCAGATGTAACTGAGGAGTTTACGTTATTAGGCAGATTTATTATTATTTTTTTTTGTAGTTGTAATTAAGATGTAACGTCCTGGTGAGGAGTACCAAGAAAATTGTCTCTTGCTTACAGTTAAGCATGGTGGTGGTAGCATCATGGTCAGGGGCTGCAATAAAGTCTGCATGCTGAGTAATTGTTAGAGGACAGTAAATCTGTACTGCTATACAAGCTGCACATTGACTATTATAGTATATCCAAGTTTCATTTCTATAGTATTGTCCTATGTGAACATATAATAAAGTTGTTTTTCACTTTTGTGAGATGCTGTATGTCAAAAAATGTATAAATGGAAAAAATATATATTTTTTGTATTGGTCAGTAACAATGTTCAAACACCCCAAATAGGTGATCTCATTTATGAAGCAATAGCAAAATATGGGACCTTTTAATGTTAGAGTTTTCTCCGTTCTTCAAGGGAAATTTCGGTCACTAAGTTTCTATCATTGCCTAGTTTCTAACTTTATCTGTGTCCTCATTTCCTGTCTTATTTATTCAGGTAGCAAGGGTGCCACTTTGTCTTCATATTTTGCAATAAATGTGCATGAGCTAAAACAATTGAACACCCTTTTATTAGCTCACTAATATTTTGGGAGAAAATATTAATTGTCATAGTTAATTATCAAAACAGATGACTGATCAACTGCACTGTTAATTTCTTGGTTAGAACTAGTGCATATAGAAGAAGTGATATAAAAATTTAATTGCAGTATGGACCTGTATGATTGTTTGAATTGCAAAAGGCTGCAGTTCATTACAGGTAATATACACATAGTCAAGACTGAAAGTAGAGTTTGTCAAAAGATTTTAAGTATTTGCTTAAAAAAAAAATTAATATATTTATATATATATATAAAATGTATGTGTGTATATATTGTGTGTATATATATATATATATATACATATACATATACATATACACACACAGTACAAATTATTTTTTTCTTCTTTTATCAAATCATGCAGCCTTCGACATTTTAAAAGATTTAAAATGCTGGGGTGGTGCTGATATTTTTTTGGATGCTTATTTAAACTGGTGTTTTGCATAGAAAGGGTTTACTAGTGTCTAGGGAAAAAGAAATTAAAACCATACAGCATCATCATGGGTTACACACTTATTGCACTTTTCTGTTAAAGTGACATTGTTAGAGTTGTTCATTTTGATGAAGTGCATCAGTAACTGTGGAGTATGCAGATACACGGCAAGATGAAACATCAGCAAGAATAAAACGTGTGTGTGATCTGTGAGTTTGGCTGAGACGTGGTTGTTGGTGCCAGGTGGGCGTTTGAGAGTATTTAAGAACCTGCTCATTTCCCCAGGATTTCACACACAACAGTCTCTAGAGTTTACACAGGATCCAATTAATTCTTTACCCAGGACTCAGCAGTCTGACACCTAAAGGAAAAAGCTCTCTTTTACTTTGAACTGCTAGACAGACACACACAAAAAAGCTAGAAAGGTAAGTAAAGGAGGCTTTCTGTGAAAAGTTAGAACAATTCTTCTTTAATACGGAGGAGCTCTATATATTGCACCAGTTCTGAATGCTTGATTTCACTGTTGGCTCCTTGACAGTTTTAGTGAGTTCATAATATTAAGGATGTACATTACAAACCAAGCCATGCTGAGAAACTTATGCCATTAGAACTCTCGAAGAATGCAAAAAGTAGGAACTATAAGTTACAACTGACTGAAGTGGTGTAACTTCATAGCAACTATGATCATCCTTTGCTTTTGGTTTGCAATTCATATCTTTTGGATTTGTTTTTTTCCTCCAAATCCACATTACACAGCAGAAACAGAGTTGCTGCCCAATTACTTTAATACTGAATACAATAAAATGTCTGCAACACAAATGGATTATTTCATACTGTTATTGCAAATTTACTCTGTAAGCATCCTGTTGAATCCTGATTTTTGTAGACGGTTAATTGGTTAATCATGGACACACCAATGTATTTCAGCAGATCACGCAGGAGCAGTTATTGTAGCAGAGCAGATTATTGCATAATAATATATGTAGTTTGGTCATTCTGTATCTTAACACAAACCAGCTTCTGTAGCAGATCCTTTGTTGTGGTTTTTCCAGTCACATCCATCTATCCATCCATTTAGAATGGAAACATTTTTCAGGCCGTTTTTTTTTTTATAAAAATTTTTTTAAAATCAAATTACTGGAATTATTTAGAAAAAAATAAAATTCTATTCCTTTTTCATTTGTATAGCACTTTTAACAATGATCATTGTCAGAAATAATTAGCTTTACATAATAAAAAAAAAAGTAAGTTAGAACATTATTAGAACAAAGTATAGACTATCAGTATGTCCCTGATGAGCATGCTGAGGGTGACGGTGCCAAGGAAAAAATCCCTGAGAAGAGAGAACACCCTGTCTGCTCCAGGGCAGCTGTATTCACACTGACCCTGCATTCTGACCCCCACTTCCTCAGTCGAATATGCAAAAAAAAAAAAAAAAAAAAAAAATGTAACTGTGCTCTAAGTTACATGTGACAAATAACTAAATCTTTTTCATGTTCAAAGCTGATGTCTTGTCTGATCAGAGGCCATGGTGCTAGGGAAGTGTGGTAATGATGAAACCTAGTGCAAAACAAAGCTCAGTCACTTCAAACCGATATCTGGTGTATTGTGTCTTACATTGGCTAGAAAAGCTTGCAGCCTGAAATGAAGACCGTTTTTGTTTTATGCAGCTGTATTTATTCAGTGAAAGATATTACATTTACATTTAGGCAGACACCCTTATCCAGAGTGACTTACATTCGTTTTTCATTATACATGTGAGCAGTTGAGGGTTAAGGGCCTTGCTCAAGGGACAGCTTGGCAGTCGTGGGATTTGAACCTGGGATCTTCCGATCCGTAGTCCAATGACCTGTAAAGTCAACCAGGTGAAGCTAATGGCACACAAATTTTTTAAACTGCAATCTTCGAGTAATTCCACAGATTTTTAAGGAGCTCTGCCTAGACCATGCAGGGACATTCACTTTTTTTCTCCTTCAACTACTGTGTATGTGCTTTGGGTCATTGTAACGCTGGAAGGTAAATCTTTTTCCCATTGACAACTTTCTGGCAGAGGGCAACAGGTTTTTCTTAAGAATTTGATGGTATTTTGCCCCGTCCATTTTCCTTTTATCTTGACCATAACAGGATATTCCCACCTCCATGTTTTACTGTAGGAATGGTATTATTTAAATGGTTAACTATATTGAATTTCAGACATATTACTTGGTGGTGTGGCCAGATAATTGCATTTTACCTGCATTTTTGCAAAGCTTAGACCTGACTGCATGTGGGCTCTATTGAGGAGTGGCTCTTCCATGCAGGCTACATTTGTGGAGAATTTGTGATATTATTGTCACATGCACACAATGACCACTGTTTGTCATACATTCCTGCAATTGCTTTAGAGTTTTTGGTAGCCTTTCTGACCAGTTTCCTCTTGGCTCTTTCATCCAATTTGGAGTGATGTCCCGATCCAGCGAGGGTCTGTGTTGTACCAACACAGTGCCTTCCACTTCTCAATAAAATACTTTACTGTTCTTCCAGGCAGTGACAAGCCTTTTATTTTTATTTTTGCATCCATCTCCTGACTTGTTTCTGGGTTAAACTTTATCCTGGAGATCTTTTGACAATGCCTTTCCACCCATAGTTGGTTGATTGCTTCAGTAGCACAACTAGGGACTGAAATGCTCCAGCTTTTCATGCTGAGCTAATCAAAATGACTACAGCTAATCACAGTTGAAAGTCAGATGGCTTTGTGTGCTATTGAGAAGCTGATTAGTTTTACCTGATTGAGTTTTCAAGTCTTTTTAAGGAGGGGGTGATCCTTTTCCTAATCAGCGATTCTGTTTTTTGTTTTTACTGCTTTACGTTAAATTAAACACTTGGATTACAAGCCTTGGTCTGCGAGTGTTTTGCAAGACAAGCAAAATTTTTAAATACATTTTAACTTGATAAACAAGAGAGGGATTACTATTTGAGCATGTTTTTTTTCTCCTGAGCGTCACGTGATCACAACTGATCCAATGGTTTTTCTCTCTCACGCTTGCTGTGGGATTGTGGGTAATCATCTCCCATACTCAGTCTCAGTGCGTGTGCATCATTCATATACTCAACATCCGTGCGCGTGTGTACTGTTTACTGTAACATTGTGACTACCTGTGTGTGTGCGTGTAAAACATTTTTCCAGAATGATTTATGCTCGCTATCCAAAGTTTAACTGTGTCTCTTTCACTTGAATGAAAGCACTGAATAAATACAGCGGGATATAACAAAAACTGTCTGTATTTATTTCAGGCTGCAAAGCAACAAAATTAGATTTTTTTTTCTTTTCTATACACATGAGCACATGTACTTCAGGAAGCAATCAAGCAGACAAGTTTAAGCAAGTGACACCAGAGTAATGCAGATGTCATTTAGACTTTACTCACATCCCTGCATGCGGACCTAGCAGGGTTTGAAGAATAAAAAACTTAATGGGAAATATTGATTGTTGTATGGCAATTTTGTGGAAAAAAAATCTTATATTGATTGTCATCATTTGAAAAAATTGAGTGTCACTAAAATATTGAATTTCACCACTTTGAGCCACTTTTTTTTCCTTGTTTAACATAGAACCCAAGACATAAAAACTAAGAAACATCATATACCTTTGGTGGACCGCACACCTTTGGAGCCACCCCCAGTCGTGGTGGTTGTAATGGGGCCTCCAAAAGTGGGCAAGAGCACCCTGATCCGTTGCCTGATCAAAAATTACACTCGGCAGAAGCTTTCAGACATCTGTGGTCCTGTAACAATAGTATCAGGTAAGCAAGTAACTGTTCTCATGTATTTTTCATACTCCTAGTTTATTTTATATGAACAATAATGGGTTTTAACGAATCTTTCACTGTAGGAAAGAAACGGCGCCTGACCTTTATTGAGTGTAACAACGATATCAATACCATGATCGATCTGGCGAAGGTTGCAGACCTGGTGAGTGTTTCTCGTCATTGTCAGAATGACAAGAACTTTGTATATGTGTAATTCAGAGCTATCGGTTGACAATATCTTTCTCTTCACCAGGTCCTGATGCTGATAGATGCTAGTTTTGGGTTCGAGATGGAGACATTTGAGTTTCTAAATATCTGCCAGGTTCATGGTTTCCCTCGTGTCATGGGAGTGCTCACACATTTAGACTCGTTCAAAAACACCAAGTCCCTCAATAAGACAAAGAAACGTCTCAAACATCGCTTCTGGACTGAAGTGTACCAGGTAATACCTATATGGAGTTACAATGTCTAAGTTAATTGTTCTCTCATTTATTATTATTATTACTACATTGTGGAACAATATGACGACATCCAAACTATTATTGCAACACAAATGGAATTATGCAATCGAGAAAAGAGAAACAACAGTTCATCATATCCTACTTAGTTAAGGAGAAGTCAGTCATTCCAGAAAAATACTAGAACTTAGAATGTACTTTATCTTGAAGTGCAGTCACAAAAACATTAAACAGAATGGTAAAACCGGCTCTCCCAATCACTGTAAAGACCAAGATTTTCCCTGCTGCTGACGACAGGTTTTTATTTAGAGTTAAAATCCTCAGAAACACTACATCAGTTTAGAGCCTACCTGAATGCTGCACAGCGTTAAGTAGCAGCCATGTATTAACATCACCTGCCTGGAAGACTACTTTATATTATTTTACACTTTTAATGATTTAAAAATATCAGGTGTGTTATCCTAATGAATTTTAATCATAAGTGCTAAACTGTCATATGACGGTTTTTTTTTATTTTTTATTTTTAAGTAAAAGACATTTTGTGGGCCTCCGAGTGGAGCAGTGGTAAAAGGGCTCGCCCTATCATCCGGAGATCGCTAGTTCGAATCCCGGGTGGTGCTGTAAGCTCTCGCAGCCGGAGGTCTAGAGAGAGCTGATTGGCCGAGCTCTCTCAGAGGGGAGGGATGAGAGGTACTTAGTGCTCCCACATTAATCACGGCTCTACAGCCAGTCAGGGGCGTCTGTGAGCTTGCGCAACGGAGCGAGCGGATAGCACTGTCCTCCGAGTGTGTTACACCGCCCCCAACGACTAAATTAGGGAGAAAATCGGTGAAAAATCCAAAAAAAAAAAAAACATTTTGCTCTTTGACCCAAAGGGAGCCAAGCTGTTCTACCTGTCTGGTATGGTGTATGGCGAGTACCAGACGCAGGAAGTGAAGAACCTTGGACGATTCATTTCAGTCATGAATTTTAGACCCTTGGTGTGGCAGACGTCTCACCCTTATGTTTTGGCTGATCGGTAAGTGCAGGAAAAAACAAAAATCCAATGCTGTATTTATGCGTGATC
>JAAGKR010005151.1:0-35820 GCA_011419295.1 Clarias macrocephalus | reverse complement strand
AGCTCTCTCAGAGGGGAGGGATGAGAGGTACTTAGTGCTCCCACATTAATCACGGCTCTACAGCCAGTCAGGGGCGTCTGTGAGCTTGCGCAACGGAGCGAGCGGATAGCACTGTCCTCCGAGTGTGTTACACCGCCCCCAACGGTGCGTGAACGAGCAGTTTGAAAAGATGCGGTCGGCAGGTGTCACGTGGTTCGGAGGAAGTCCCGGCTGAGAGGTAGTAGTAGCCTTAAAGTGGGAGCCCCCTAGTGATGGGGAGGAATTGGACACGACTAAATTAGGGAGAAAATCGGTGAAAAATCCAAAAAAAAAAAAAAAAAACATTTTGCTCTTTGACCCAAAGGGAGCCAAGCTGTTCTACCTGTCTGGTATGGTGTATGGCGAGTACCAGACGCAGGAAGTGAAGAACCTTGGACGATTCATTTCAGTCATGAAGTTTAGACCCTTGGTGTGGCAGACGTCTCACCCTTATGTTTTGGCTGATCGGTAAGTGCAGGAAAAAACAAAAATCCAATGCTGTATTTATGCGTGATCTATATTTACTTGAGTGGGCAGAACTATTTCTGCACCAGCGCCACAGGTTTGATCCAGAGCTTGTATTACTCTGTATTGTCCACCTGCCAATTTGGAGACTGGCAGTGCTAAAGTGCAAAAGTGTTTATTCAAGGTCCCCTGCAATGATCTCTCATTCATGCCTCATTCTTAGTGTTCAACCACATTACATACCTGAAGATAACTGAATTGCTGATCATGTTTTCTGTACGCTCAGGATGGAAGATCTGACTGATCCAGAGGCTATTCGATTAGATCCTAAATGTGACAGAACTGTCTCTTTGTATGGCTACCTGCGTGGGACATTCCTGAAAAACAAAGGCCAAGTTCATATTCCAGGTAAAAACAGTAGTGGTAATACACTGAGCACACAACTGGTTTTAATTTAAACACTCTTAGCATCATGTAGAATTAGTGACAATTTATACACAGACTTTAGTTGTTATTGATATTCAAGAAAAACAAAATCACATTTCTTTTTCCACTTATATCCACTGTTGATTTACTTGGGCTACGTTCACATTACAACCACATTGCTCAATTCAGATTTTTTTTAACAGATATGCATGTCATGCCAGTTTGCATTCATAATTACAATTGACTGTTTTTCCTGGACTGACCAATTGCCCCAAATATTTATTTCCTGGACTTCACATTCCCCCCACTGACCCTTTCCTCTATTGTTCTCTGTATCGCATGAATTCCAATATGATTATCCTCATTCAAGGTTCATGACGCCATGTTGGATATATCTAGGGCCACCTCTGAAAGCGACTCAGATTTGAATAACATCAGATCTGTGCATTCAGACTGCCCTAAATAATCTGACCTGTTTTTATGTTAGGGTAAAAAAAATCAGATTTGTGTCACTTCAGGCTGGTAATGTGAGCCTTGCCCTAGCTGTTTAATGTAATGTATTAAAATGTGCTTTACAGGAGTAGGAGACTTCTCTGTAGCCGATATCAGCTTTCTTTCCGACCCGTGTCCACTGCCGGAGATGCTGAAGAAGAGGGCTCTCAATGAAAAAGAGAGACTTCTCTATGCTCCCATGGCAGGGGTTGGAGGACTGGTGTATGATAAAGATGCAGTGTACATCGACATGCCTGTCGGCCATGTCAAACAGGACCAGGTCGGGTCACTTCATTTCTCTTCTTGCTGATTTATTTATGTATTTATTTTTAAGCAATATGACCATAATGTCTTCACTAAACCAGATTTATGAGTATTTCTATTACAGTATGATGTTTTCCAGTAAACCATTAATTAAAAAAAAATTACAGCAGAAGTTTTTATATTGTTATAATAAATGTCCCATATTTACTATTTCTTTAACAAGACAGCACGGTTCAAACAGCTCCCACAGAGCATCTCTGTTAATTCTCCAGCTAAAATATTTACTGGGTCATATCTTCTTATATGAGGTCACAGTTGGGGAACCAACTAATTGGCCTAAGGTTCCGACTAGTAAAAAATTGGAAAAGGTGAAAAAGCAAGTGTACAAGCACACAGGATATTGTATAATAGTAAAAAAAATAACGGAAAGCTTTATCTGTTTTTAAAAAACTAAATAATTGTACTCGGGACAGTCATAATGTTTCCACTTGATCGTCACAAAGCAACTTTATGATGGGGTGTCGAATAGGTTTGTGACTAAGTTTGTAACACACCAACAGATGGCAGCTCAAGGCTGCACTAACAGCCACACACCAACACCACACACACATTCATAAGTCAGAGTGCCAAAAGACATCAGCCTGGATTCATGGTGAGCTGTGCAACTGGTGTTAGAACAAAGAGCGGACATGAAATTCTGCGTGAAACTGGACAAATCTCGTCCAACAAACAAAACTGGCCTTCTCGTCCAACATCCCACAGATGTGCTTTTGGAAGAATGGTCCAATAAAAACCTTGTGGAAAGCCTTCCCAGAATAGTTGAAGCTGTTATAGCTGCACAGGTTGGGCCAACATCATATTAAACACTGTGGATTAAGAATTGGATCTTACTTAAGTTCATATGCATGTGACGGCAAGCGAGCAAAAACTTTTGGAAATGTAATGTATTAATTAGATCAGAATAGACTTTTTCTAAAAGTATCCAAACATTTGCAGAATGAAAAAACACTGAATGAAAGGGAGACCTTAAAAAATTAGGATTTTTATTTAGCTTACTCTAATACACTCCATGTGCATTACATTATGTAGACTGCACTCTCTGAGCTTTTATACCAACACAGGTTGTGCTTCTCTTGCTTATCTGCTAAAGTCTGAGTTGCCCGATTTACATGATAAAAGACATTTTAATAGGTTTGCATTCATTTAAAATTAAAAGATTGAATGAAAACCCAGCAATTTATCAACTCTGTAGAGGGTGTTTGAGCCCGGATGTTGAGTCTTTTTTTTTTTCTTGTTTCTTTTTAAATGTTTTATGTTTATATATTTTAATTACATTTAAAAGTTTTTTTTGTGTTAAAAATAATTTATCTCAGTAAATCTCGACACCATGCATGTCACCAATCTTTAAAAAGTTATAACATCAGCAGTCTCTAAAAGAGTGTCTATCTTATGACAGGAGGAGGTGCGTCCGGCCACAGAGCTGATGCAGTCCCTCATGGGCACACAAGCCACTCTAGATGACAAGATTGCTGCCAGCAAAGTTTCACTGTTCACAGGAACTGAAGCACTGACTCAAGAGGAAGTACAGGAGAGAAGGTAGAGTTAGATTTTCATTTGGTTAGTTTTGGTTAAGTACCTTTTTTTTTCCCCGTTTAGTCCTCTTGTATCTTTGCCCTTAGAGTTTTTGTGTTAACTCAACAGTGGAAAAGAAGGACCTGTAGAGAGCCGAGTGTGGGACCCGGAGACTCGGCGTGAGAGGAGGAGAGCTGTCTTTAGTGAGGAAGCTGGGGAGGACAGTGATGAAGGAAGTGATGAGGAAGAGTCAGATGAAGAAGGTGAAAGAAAGGAAGAAAAGGCAGTTGAGGAGGAGGAGGAAATTGATGATGATGGGGAGGAAGTTGATGAGGAGGAGGATGAATTTGAAGGTGATGGTGAGGAGAGCAATGTGCCAAAGGATGAAAAAAAAATGGTAAAAGAGGCAGCTCCTCCCCTGAAGAAACAGAAGCTGGAGGGAAGACAAGAGAGCAGGCCTGTAGTAGAGATGCCGGTGTTTGCAGACAGTGATGATGAACTAGAGAAGAGTGAAGAAGACGAATCTGAAGATGATACTGATGAGGAGGAAGAGGTAGTGGCAATGGAGGAAGAGAAACAGAAGCCTAAGAAAAGAAGTGCTGTACCTCCAGATTCTGGTAACTGCTCTGAGGAAGGTAGTGAGGAGGAGGAGGAGGAGGAGGATGATAATGATGATGACGATGACGAAGTGGGGGATTTGCAAAGTGACAATGATTCAGAAACAGAACAACAAGTAAATGTTAGACCAACTGCAAAGCTAAAGTTGCTGCAGGATGATGATGATGATGATGATGAGGAAGAGGAGGTGGAGGAGGACATGGATGAGGAGATGTATGCTGAGGATGAAGGCGAGCTGGGATCTGAAACTGCTGGTACTTTCTCACTCATGTTTTTCATTATCATCAGTGCGATTTATTGAATCTTTACACCACTTTATTTCCCTGAGCCACTAATTTTCATTTTAAGACGAGGAACTTACAAGGAGGTTTAACCGTAACCTCAAATTCATGTTGTATCGATCCCCATTATGTTCTGTTCTGTTCTGTTTGATGTGTGTGTCTTGGGTTCACAAGATTATTGATTGAGATCTAAATCATTGTTTTTGTAGTCTCTTATGATGTAGACAATAACAGTAAACCACCACTACTGGAACAGAAGGCACAGAATGTGATAAACCATGATTGATGTATCACAAACCAATAAAGAGTGATCTGCAGCTCTAATGTTTTTATTTTTTGTGGAGGCTTATTCGTTCTCTCTGCTTATTTTTGCCGCGTGCCTGTCAGGAGCGCTACGCTGGAAAGAAGATTTATCCCGGAAAGCCATGGAAGCGCATCAGAGACGACAAAGTGCCGCACCTAACCTACGCAAGCTGGTGTATGGTACAGGTAAGTGAGCAAATCGCAAGCCTGTATAAAACTCTAGACAAGCTTCCATTCATTATATGATTTGCTCATTTGTTTGTGTCAGTGGTGGAGGAGGAGGATGAAGCCAACAGCGAGGACGAGGAGCTGGGTGGGCTGTTCAGAGTTAGCCGGCCAGAGAACAGTAAGAAAGTAAGAGCGGATGCCGTGGACTGCTCACGCTTCCAGCCTGATGCAAGCCATAACTGGGACCAGGAGGAGGTGTGCAACATGACCAGCACTCTGTCTTATTTTTAAAATATCTGGAACATTTAGGAAAGTAAATTAAGCACACATTTGTACTTGTATGTGCGATTTCAGATGTTGGCCTCCATAAGGGACTGCTTTGTAACTGGAAAATGGGAAGAAGATAAAGATGCTGCCACTCTGCTTAAAGAGGATGGTAAAGACATGATTTTTTTTTTTCCAACACAAAAAAAAAACTATGCCTTTGGGTTATTCGTAATTTGCTCTTATTATGATAGATGAACTGTATGGAGATTTCGAGGACCTGGAAACAGGAGAGGTTCACAAAGCAACCTCAGGGAAGGGAGATGAAGTAGAGGTACCTGGATGAGTATATATATATATTTTTTTTTTACGTATAATCTTTTTGTTTTTGTGGTTCTTGTGTTAGATTTTCGTGTGACTTTTTATGTATGCTTATAATGAGCAGGGAGATGATGATGATGAGGAGGAAGAGGACGAAGATGAAGCACCCACATTAGTGAAGGTTGATGACGACGAAGCTCAGAGAAACAAGCGTCTGGAAAAGAAGAAGAGACTGAAGGAGAGGTTCAATGCGGAGTACGACGATGGAGATGCTACCTACTTTGATGATCTCAAAGAGGAGATGCAGAAGCAGGCCGAGGTCAGAGGTCACAGCTGTGACCTTCATCTAAACTGAAATTTTATGTAGTTGCTTTTTGCTATTAACTGCATGGACTTTTGGTTTTTATCTTTCAGATAATTATGAATCTATGATATTCATGACAAAATGTAGATATTACTGTATGTACAGAGCCCACATGGCTGAGAAAAACAAATCATGTAATGAATGATATTTGTTATCAGACAAAAGAAATGGTGTTATAAGGCAGTATGGCCTGACGTAGACATTAAGTATGGGTTGGTCGAACATCTTTTGACAAAACAGAGCATGCGTCATAAAAAGTTAAAAATAACTAAAACTAAAATATTTAGTACCATATGCATTAACAATGTTTACATTCTGATCATTTGGATGGTTTTCAAAAAACATAGTGATGATCCCACTACAGGTCAATGTTGGCCCAGTGGGTATACAGCACACCAAAACTACGTAAGTATGATTAAACAGCGCTAACAGACCTCTCTCGATGTGTGTCTGCAGCTTAACAGGGCTGAGTTTGAGGACATGGATGATGAGACTCGTGTTCAGTACGAGGGCTTCAGGCCTGGCATGTATGTGCGTCTGGAAATCCCTGCGCTTCCGTGCGAGTTTGTTACCAATTTTGACCCACATTATCCAGTCATACTGGGTGCCTTGGGAGCCAGTGAAGGCAATATAGGCTATCTGCAGGTGAGCATAAATCATAAGATCTTGACTAAGTTTTTCCACCCTTCTTTCTTCCTGTTTCTTCTTCTTTTTTTTTCTTTCTCCTCATGTTAATCTTTCAGGATTGCGAACCTTAAATAATAAATCATGACTTCCTGTTTAGAAACATCACTAGGTAGAAGATTAACCCATTGTTGGAAAAGACTAAAATTGTTAAATAATTCTCTTTCAATCTTTGATTTTTTTTCTTTTTCTGTTCTTCTGTTGTTTATTTATGTTTATTATATATTTTTAAACCATAGATGCGTTTGAAGAAACACCGCTGGTATAATCGTATCCTGAAGACCCGTGACCCGCTCATTTTATCGTTAGGCTGGCGACGCTTCCAGACCATCCCTCTGTACCACATTGAAGACCACAATGGACGCCACCGGCTGCTCAAATACACCCCTGAACATATGCACTGTGGCGCCTCTATCTGGGGTAAGACAGCCGCATCTTCCCATATCAGAGTCCAAGAAAATGATTATTTTCACAACTTACTATTAGTTCATGTTTATTGCACTCTTTACTCTTTAATATCTCCACCTTTAGGACCTATCACACCCCAGGGGACGGGCTTTCTTGCTTTTCAGAGAGTTGCAGGGGCTCAAGTAAGATCTTTACCAGATTAAAATACGAAGCAGCATTTTAACCAGTTATTAAATCAGTGCTTTATATTTGAGAGCTGCTCAAAGACAGTTTTCTCCCTTTAATTTCTTTGAATTCCTTTAGGCAAATTTTCGCATTGCAGCCACCGGGGTTGTCTTGGACTTGGACAAATCTGTGACCATTGTGAAGAAGCTAAAGTTGATTGGATAT
Organism: Clarias macrocephalus; assembly: GCA_011419295.1. Lineage (NCBI taxonomy): Eukaryota > Metazoa > Chordata > Actinopteri > Siluriformes > Clariidae > Clarias > Clarias macrocephalus. Next base: position 28,782 of record JAAGKR010005151.1, on the reverse strand, counting down.
CCCGATAAAATTTTTAAGAACACCTGCTTTGTCCAGGTAAAATATACTGCAGAGTTCAACAGCTGCACACTACTAAGTTGTATCAATACTGCACATGACCGAGCTGCTAAAATGGTTCTGAGCTGAAGGCTATTCTTACCTTGCAGTAGCCAACCTCGTAAGATCAACCAGATAAAAGCAGCGCTAAGTGCATTTGAGTTTATTTAATGTTCTGTGCCATCTGTGACCCTGGTGCTCCAGAGGGTGTAATTAACCATGTTCTCAATGCAAGAGAGGGCTGGCAGGGTCCTTGTTTTCTTTGACACTGCCAGTTGGGAGGCCAGGACTTTTCATTCCATGTGGTATGTAGGTCAAAATGTGTCATGTCAGGAGACTGTTGGCTGTGGTCTAAAGAAGAAAATGCTGGGAATTCTCACTGATTAAACTGTGAGGGGGGGGGGATAAAATTGATTAACCATTGTTCATAAATAATCGGTTCTTCTGATTTGTAAATGCGTGTCAGTGACTTTGCCTTTTCCATCACCCTCTCAGGGAATGTTTAACACAGTGCTGGAGGTCGCAAAGTTCGAGGGTGCCTCTGTCCGCACTGTCAGCGGGATCAAAGGTCAGATTAAAAAGGCTCTCCGGACACCGCCTGGAGCCTTCCGAGCCACGTTCGAGGACAGACTCCTGATGAGTGGTACGTCGGATTATGTCCTAGTTGCATTATGTGTTCTTAGTAGCATTTCTAACTAGTGTTGCCAGACTGTATAGTCTGGTAGTATGTACTTCAAGACATGATGTGGAAATTTGTCACTCTAAGGATATAATTATCTCCTACTGCTTCCTACATATTACAGAGGCACTGTGGTGATAAAAACGTTATTGTGCACATCAGTGTGACGCTTACAGAACCTAAGCACCAGAAAGACTGAAACGTCTGCTGTAAACTGTGTAGCCTTGGGTCAGTCGTCATCGCGGGCGGCTCTGCTTGTCTCTTGAAAGTCTGCATTCTTTCTAGAGTGAAATACAAACAGAAGCTGATCAACAACTCAATTGTTTCTTTGTGTGCAAGTCGCAATGAGAATAAGACTTGACTACCATGTCCGATTCTCCACCTTCCCAGAATTAAGCAGCAAATTAAAACCTAAGCTGCACCATCAGTCTTGAATTTAGTCTATTTTCTCAGACTCTATTCTTTTTTGAAATTTGCCTGTCACAGCATAGTCAGAATTCTCCTGGGCCTGAAGGGAGGGTGCGATGTTTGACGTATCTGAGCTGGCATATAATGGGATAGGATTGGCAGGAAATTATGATGTATATGACTCCCCTGACACAGCACTGACTATGTATTACCTTGTGCAGAATGAAAACGCATGGCTATTACTGCTATACAGGGTTGTCAGTGTGACTCTCAGCAACTCAATGTCATACTACTGCATAGTTCTTTCTCTCCTGACTGAAATCCTATGTATTTTTTAAACAGTTTGCTTTTTTAAATTTTTTTTATTTTTTATAAATCTCCCGGTGTTAGGATTATAGGAGGCGTTTGGCTTCCTTTTCTTGCGTTTAGGTTTTCAGGGTTCATGTACAAGATGCATTCTGGAGAACTAGATACATTTTTCAGTAATGGAAAACACAGTGGAAATGAGGTGAAAAAAAAAGAGTACAATATTGATGCTGGGTAAAGATATACATACTGTTAAGCTAAGAAGATGCATATTTTAGCATATTTTCTTTTCTTCCTTTATCCTTTGCTAATGCTAATGTTGATTTAACTTTGTGCCAAGATAACTGCACTCTTACCCTTTACCAAGAGCAGCACTCAAAGCAGTGAACCTCATATTCCAAAAAAAAAAAAAAAAAAAAGGATTTATGGATGAATTTTCAGCTTACCCACAGTGTTTGAGTGTGCAGACTGTAGTACACTGCAAAAAGTGACAAGTCAAAATATCTTAAGTCTAGTGAAATTAATCAACAGTTTCTTAATACGAGTACAACAAACAAGAGTTGTAGAGATATCCAGAGTGCACTTTTGGTACGTGTGTGTATGGTTAAATTGTGACTTGTTTCCATAAACGCTGCTTCTACATCACTTTTTAACTGAGACTTTATAAACAGTTTCATTATGGTTATAATATTACATGACAGTAAGCCAAACATCATACGGATTATGCCGTGCAGGCAGCAGTCACGCGCAGTTCATAGGCTAGGATATGAAAACACAGAGCATGCTTTGGTTTCCTGTGGAAACTTTTACCTTTCTAGCTGCTCCAAAGATGTGAGGATGGTTTGCTGCACCTTTCATTTTTATTGGTTAATGTTGGGTAGAGAAACAGCTATATTAGCAATGCTACCGACGACTTTTAAGGCGGATTATTTTCAGGAGTTGCTGTTCTGCATCACCATTCGTTTTGTTTTCTTATTGATTTTTCTCATGACGTACACTTCATTGATGGTTGGCTCGTCAGACTCGTACAAAAACGTACATGAATTTTATGGCTATTTCTCTTCACCTTGCAAAAAAAAGTGGCGGAGCATCACTCCGGTGCACTCCGACAGGACTATGCCTATGCAACAAATTAAATTCGAGAATATTAAGCCCATTCTTAGACACATAAAATTTTTTTTTTTTTTTTTTTTTACTTTTTATTGTAAAATTAATTCAAACACAAACACTCACAAAAAAGGGGGTTTCTTGTTCTTTTAGAAGGTAATTTTACTAGTTTTAAGAATTTATTTGTTAAAAGAATGACTTAAAATTCACCCTTGAAAACTTAGTAAATAGACACTAGTAGTAGTACGTAGTAGTGTCTTAACTAATAACAATAAATTTTATTTTGTTAGTCTTAAATAAACAACATAGAAATTAGAGATGGAAATTTTTAAGGTCCCGATATGATATCAAGAAACCTAGATGCCATTTTTTGTTCTGGGATTCTGTTATTGTCTCAATTTTACTAATATCTCGATTCAGTATTAAACTTTTTCAGATTTTCTTACAATTCTAAACAAATTTAGTAATAATTTGTTCCTACCACGCAGCATGCTGTGCTGTGTGAATAGTTTAGAGCACACCACCTGCAGGATTATAGACTAATGGCAACAATTGACCACTTCAAAGGCAATTAAAATTAATTTTAAAGAATCAATTTTGAAGATATAAGACTCGCCACACCAAAGAATGGCAGTATCTAATTGATTTCTCTATTAGATAAAGATATTTTCACTTTTGAGTGAGGTGTAGGTGCTCTGTGCTACGTTCGGGAAGCGTTTTCAACCGTCATGTCTAAGAATGACTAAAAAGTGAATTTGCATGCTAGGTCCCATTTTAAGATTTCATCATCTTACCCATATGAATTGTAACATTTCGAACACTCGAGGTAGCAAGACGTGGCTTCTGTATGTATTATTTTATATATGGCTCTGCAGTGTGGATAAAAGCTTGAAAGGCAGTTTGTTTTGGGGAAGACTATGTTGCAAAGCGTTCACAGGCTACAAAAGCTTTGCGACACACTTTTTCCTGCAGTTTACGGCGCTGATGATGGCATGCTGAAGAATATTTTACATATTTAAGTCGTGTATATGACTTTGTGACTGCTTTTAGACTGCGCTTGCAGGGCAGTTCTCCTTGGTTTTGATTGTGCGCTGTTTGAAAGCAACCACTATTTTCAACCTTCCCAGCTCTGATCCGTAACACCGAGTAAACTCATGTACATCATCTCTGAGAATGAGAAACCTGTTTATTTGTCTGTTTTGTTTGTTTTTCCTGTAGTCACATTTTATTGCATCTGGACATAGCTGTGCTAAAACATCTGTGCTACCGGGATTTGTATTCCTCTTTCGGGTTATCTGTACAGAAAAGTACACAGACCTAAAACAAAATAACATCATAATGAATGTCAGTTTTCAAATTATTATCGTCATTGTGTGTGTTTATAGATATTGTTTTCCTGCGCTCCTGGTATCCTGTCTCGGTTCCTCAGCTGTATAACCCAGTAACGTCTCTCCTGATGCCTGTTGGTGAGAAGGACACATGGGCGGGTATGAGGACTCTTGGACAGCTCAAACACGACTTGGGAATAAGGAATCAACCCAACCAAGACTCTCTGTACAAGGTAGTGCACTGGTATTAATTTAAGAGAAGATAAAAAAAAGACATAAATCTGGATACTTTCATAACAAAATAAATATCACTAACCTTGCACACAATCTACTAGAGATGGGGGGGTACATGTAATACATCCTGTGTGTTAGAAGCAGTTTGTTTGCTAAGTCTGTATAGAATTTTAACATGATCTAAATGAAGGATATTTCTAAATCATGATAATTACAGAATCGCAATAGAAATCGATTTGGCACCTACTGTTGGTTTCATGATCTCGTATTGAGAGATCCCTGCTGGTTCCAATCCCTACAATTTACCCAGCGCACAACAATTTAGCAACACGATATCTAGAACTTTATCAAAATTTGCAAGAGAATAAAAATCAAGATAAGCCAACTCTAACAAGGCCTACTTTTTTGGTCAGCTCAAGCCAGGTTACATAAGAAGATTAAAGAAAGTCCTAGTTACTTCTCTCTCTGTCTTCATTCTATGCTTCATTCACTGACAGTAGGTCATAACATTTAGGATGAACCATTTCATTCATAACCATCATCATCGAAAGAATTAATCTGTGTAACTTGTCCATTGCTATTCGTAGCCGATTGAGAGGCAGAAGAGACACTTCAACCCTCTCCATATCCCCAAAGAGTTGCAGCAGGCTTTGCCGTTCAAGAGCAAACCCAAACAGCAGGAAGCCAAGGGCAAAATCCCCCGGGACCTGCAGAGACCCGCTGTGATCCGGGAGCCCCACGAGAGGAAGGTGAGCTCTCCAGTGCGGTTATGTATCACTAACAGAATTTAATTCAATTTTCTTGTAATTGTCAAACAGCTACTGTTAGATTAAAGTTAATCCACCAACGATTGCCTCCAGTGCATAGCTTTCCAAATATTGCATCTGTTTAATCCCTGTTCTAGCTGTAATACCACAGACACTGTGCTAGCCAATTTCCGAACCAATCCCCATGAAATCTCTCAAATAATTCTTAAACAGGACAAGTCGTCTAATATTTTTATCTGGGGTATGTTTTTCTTTGCTCCATCCTGTTTATGTGCCATTTAGTAATCAGATATGCCTCTTAGCCGTACATTAATTGTTTCTTGTTGAAACAGCACAGATGGTTGGTAAAAAAAAAAAAAATCCCTGCAGCGAGGCGTCCATTCACTGTTTCGATCTCGGTTAGACATTAAAGACGTACTGATCTATTAATTTAATATTTAATAGCAAAATATAGTGTGTAATGTTGATCTAAAACAAGATACCTTTACTCTCTTTACTCTCCGCTGTACATTATTCAAACTGATAGGCAAAACTATAAATGGTATAATTTCATGCAGCATGTCCTGATTAGGCTGTATAACTGAAAGATGCGTTTCATGAATTAACAATATCCCGGAAGGAGGAAAAATGATGACAGCAGCTGTGTAAAAATGTTTTTGCCCTCTATTTGTGAAATCATCTTAGTTTAAACCTCTCAGCTTATCAAGCCTGTTTTGGTGGAAGTCCTTTCCACAGATGGCGCAACACTGGCAGCAATTTTAGTTCGTCATGCTTTCAGCTTAACCAGCACCACGTTAACACGCTTTCCTTCATCGTGAAAAATGTAGAAGCGTGTTCGCACAGAGCGACGAATTGGTTGCTAGTTTCAACATTATAAATCGGTGTGTACATTTTTGTATTTTTCCATGACACACATCTTTTTCATATGGTTTTAGTTGCTCTACATAGGTTTGAGTATACATAATGAAACACTGAAACAAATTTACAAGATAAAAGCTTATGTTCCTCATATTATACGGCAATTTAAACCAGCTGAGCAAAATCAGCTTTGTGTGGCCTGAGCTTGTTAAGTCAAGCTTATCTCAGAGAGGCAGTGAATAGTGTTGCTGATTTATTGTTGAAAATACAACCTGGATAGGACTCCAGTCCACTGTAGGGCATCATGTACGGAATGCATGATTGAGCTAGTGTGAATTGAATAATAAATAGCTCGCAAAAAATAAGTTGATATGACTTGAAACGCTTGACCTGCACAATAATTAAAGATTCCAATGGCATTTCTTAATTTGGTTGATGCTGAAACATGTTTTAGTATTACGGTCAGCACCGACGCACGCTCCTGGGTTTTGTACACTGCACTCAGGGAAACTCAATAAGCCGAATCGAACCAAAACAAAAAATGAATGAAAAAAACAGCTCTTCAGAGTTTGAAGACTGTTGGACACTTTGTGTAACATGTTAACGAGACGAATTAATTAGTGGCCTGTTATGATTGATCATACTAATGTCGCATTTTTGTCATCACATTTGCAGAAGATGGGCTTTACCGTTTGTGCGCTACATCAGAATACATTTATTTTATTTATATTATTATTATTTAAACAACTCTGCCTCCACTGCAGTAGTAATTTCACACTGTGCCTATGGGCCACTCAAATCTGTAGCACGGGGTGCCACTGATTACATCCCATCATAATTTTATTAATATATTTACCCTTCTGAATTATTTACTAATATTGTGAGAGTTGAGATTGCAATATGATCATAAGGGAAAGTAGAGGCTATAATGTAAGCATCAAAGATGCTCAGGAGCAATGTGTTTTTAATTGAATTTTCATAATTATAATATTTACAGACAATAAAAAATTTATTACATTTCTCATCCGAGCCTGTTGCATTTTGCATTTTCAGGGCGGTGTGTGTATGTGTGTTTGTGTGTTTATATTAATGTTTTCACTCTTATATAACTTGTCCCTTTTGCACCAGGTGGCAGCATTGCTCAATGCCCTGAGCACAGTCTACTCACACAAGACGAAGACGGCTCAGGCAGAGCAGCACATGAAGCACAAAGAATTCCTGAAGAAGAAGGAGAAGCAGGAGGCGGAGAAACTGAAGAGGCAGAGGGAGGAAAGAAAAAAGGTGTTTCGTGCTATGGGACAGAAGGAGAAGAAGAAACTCAAGGCTAGTCTGAAGGGAGCTTCTAAGAATGACTGAGCTTGTCGTCGCTAGTGCTGCTGGACGTCAGCTCTGAGAGTGGGGAGGGTCCGACATTCTAGCCGTGTCTCACTGCACAGCCTACACCAGCTAATGTGTATGTTCTAGTGAGGAAATCTACACTGTTATGTAGGCCACGGAGCTGGGTCTTGTATATATTTATCATACACACAAGACTCGGGTGTATTGTAATATTGCCCATCTGTTTGTTACTCAAATATGAGGACTGTAGTCTGCAGTCACAGGTGACGGGGACACATGTCTTGGAAATGTTGATAACTATACAGAGATCATGGTGTTCTTATTTCTGCAAGTCATGCTAGTTTGGTACCATGTAAATGCTTTGTAATGTTGGTTTTAATGAGTAACCAATGTGTATTTCATGACAAAAATTTGATTATTTCCTTGCTTTAAAATACTTCTGATCCATAAGTAAAGGAAAAAGTGAGTTGATTTCAGCTGCCGTTTGCTTTTTTTTTCCTTTCTTTTTTTTTTTTACATTATTTTTCCAAGAAGAGTATATTTATATCACTAATCACCGGTGCAAATAGAGTTTAAAAACTCCAGCTGTTGACATATCTGCATGAGTAACAACATCTGTCACTACATTATCTCAGGCCGCCAAGGGAAGCAGAGTAAATTAACATGATTACATTTGTAAATTTGATACATATTTTACAAAAAAAAAAGCAAATAAACAAAGAAATAGAATTGTATAGAAGGTACAGTACATGTTTAAACTTATGATATTTAAAAATGTGAATTAATTAGTAATCTAAATGATTTTAGTAAAGTGGTAAGGTGCAATTAAAATGCAAAATGCCTTTTTTCTTTAATTGCACCATTTCAGAAGCAGACATATTCCCACAACTGTTTTTGTGCAGGTTTTTTTCTTTCCCTTAATCAATGCCATGATAATCATTAGTTCCAGCGTATTGCATATAACAAGTTGACTGTTTTATTAGGATTGATTATGCATATCATGTGTCTTAATAATCAGGTTAAAACCATAACAGAACGAAGAAAATCTTAAGCATTGTGTAATTAGTAGTCGGTCTTGAGCTTGGGTTACTGTTGTATAATAGTGTTGCAAGTCCTTTGTGTTTTTATGTTCCGCAGGTTTTCCTCCCAAGAACTGAGTAGGTGGATAGGCTAAGATAAATTGCCGTTCGGTGTGAGAATGTAAGTATACGATGCCCTTTGACTGGCAAGTGTGTTATATAGGGTGTTTCCCTGCTATGTTCCTACTGTAGTATTCCCAGGATGCATTGTGACCATGACCAGGATAACACATTTACTGAAGATGAATGTTTGATATGGTTCTTGGTACAAGAAGCAATAATGTACTTTAAGAAATAGCAAGAGACCTGGCAGAGCACTGAAGATCACAAAAGCGGATGAGAAATATCAGTCATGAAAAAGAACCGAGATCAAGATCAAGAACCCTCTCCAGGAAGTGGAGCTGGATATCTGAAAGGAGAGCATATCAGTATGACCTTAAAATATGCAACCTCCTATTAAGAAAAGTCAAGTTGCAGTTTGTTAGAATGTGCTATAAAAAGTACAGGGTATTGGGTGAAAGATCAATGGACTGACAGAAATCTGAAGATTGACCACAATAATTAAAATGAGAAAAGTCGGGGAGCAAACAAAAAAAGCTCATGATCGATTACAGACCAACTGATCTGTGAAACATAGAAAGGGCAAACAGAAAAGTAGACACCACTGTGGACATAAAACACCAAATGCAGTAAACAGATATTACTTTTCAACAATGAGAGAACTGCCAAAACAAGAAATAAAAGATTTATTATTATGGCATCCCATTGCTTTTTCTCATTACTGAAAAGCAATAATCATTTACTGATCAGCCATAACATTAAAACTATTACCATAAAAAACATCTAAGCTTTGTTTTTTACCCCTTGTGCCACAGGAATGGCTCTGGCCCCTTGGGGCATTGCTCTGCAGGGCTTTTAAGAGTATACTGTGCTGTCCGGTTATGGATCCTTTGGCTGCTGTTGGTTGTGGGTGTGGATCAGACTTGTTTATCCGGTGCGTCCCATTGGTGCTTCATTGGATTGGATCGGGGTCTGGGGAGTTTGGTGGCAGAGCCGAGCCCTGTGCGAGGTGGGCTGTGGTGCAGTGGGTATTCTGGTGCCTTCCTATCATTGGCTTTTTATCATTAGCGATTTGTGCAGCATTGGCTTTTTTATGGGATCAGTTTCCTGCAGGCACCTCCATGGGTGAAACATGGATTCCCATGATCTTGACATGTTTGCTGGTGTGTAGGTGACCAATATCCCCTGGTGGTGTTAATGTTGAGGCTGATTGGTATATATACTACTATATGGATGCACAAAATAGACAATGTTGTATTTGCATCAGAATTGAGTAGAAGGTATATTGTAACTGAATCTGATTAGTTTATTGCATTCTACAGTGCAATGCTTTAAATATTGCGCAACTAAACTATAATGTCCTCACTGCATTTCTTCAAATGATGTGTCAGGCTTTGCTTCATTTAAGCCATAGCAATGCGGCGTTTGTGTCGTATTGAAATGAAATAACTGTCGTTTAATGTATTATTTCACATTATTTTAAAAATATAAGAGCTGAACGTATTGTGCTGCTGTAAAAAAAAAAAATTATTTATATAATTTAATGACTGCGTAGTAGCACATGGGGTATTGCCGTCTTGCATTTCCAGGATCCAGAGATTGATCCTGAACTCAGGTTACTGGCGACGCAGGGTTATGCATCTTCTTCCCGTGTCTATGTGGATATCAAGAAAACATGCCAGTCACTACTGTATGTGTAAATGATTTTGGAAATGTGTGCGTGCGCGTATGGTTCCTTGGAGAGCCGAGAGTCTTCGGGATGATTTTATCCCTGATCAGATTAAAGCAGTTACTGAAGATGAAGCAAATAATGTAAATGCTATTATTACGATATTATAGTTGTTTGATAGCTTGGTATAAAACAGATTAAGGTTAAAATACGAATGGTTTGAAAGTTTATTTCATAGCTTGGTTCAGTATTACATAATTTATGTTTGTGTCTTTAAACTTTCATGATGTATGTTGGCCTCAGTCTTTCCAAGCCTTCCCTAATATTACAGTCTGCTATATAGGATTTGAGGTGGGTTTGGATTTAGACTTTACCTTGGCCTTAGCTTTTCACAGAGGATTCCAGGTGGGTTTGTATTAGGGCTTTGCCCTGGCCTTTCAAAAACTCTATTTTGTCCTTTTGAGCTACTATGTAGTGGATTTACTCAAGTGCTCAAGTGTCAGGAATGTTGTCCTATTGTGAGGTATATTTTCAGTCCAACTTCGGTTTTTGATAGATTGCTTCATTCGTCTGAAGTAGTCTCTGATACACTGTGGAATTTGTTTGACTCAAACCGAGAATAAAATGCCAAGCTAAGGGAAAAAAAACTATCCTCAACTATAATGCTCATAGTAGTGTCTTACAGTTCTGTCAGGAACTTAATACAATGAGATTTTTGATCTTCACCAAGTTGACTTCTAGCAGTTCTGACCTTATCTATTGACCAGATCTGTGCTCTTTCTTCGAGCTGACTCATTCTCATTGACACCAGGAGTTACCTGAAGCTATTACTTTGGAGGTCTATATGGGAAAGTGCTCTTCCTCAGTACTTCCTCAAACGTATTTACTAATGAATCATTTTAACATTTGTACTCATTAAAGGATATTTGGAATTATTTTCTTTAAAAAATTTTAATGATGTATTTTCGACAGGGTGCATCTGCAAAACTGAGGATAATTAATGCTTGTTTTATAGCCAAGGCACTGTTTTGTCCGTCCTTTACAGGATACGGGTATCTAGGTCACAGAATAAGTTCAGTCTGATCTTGAGCTTTATCTGTCTCTCAGGATTCCAGCCTGTCAAAACACTACCCCAATTCTGATCTCAGGTCATTGGATACTTTTATCTCTGTTTAGTCCTTCAGCCTAGTAGTCTATAGGATGATCATCCTGGCACTTTGAACAGGTTTTAGTTAGATTATTTAATATTTTATTAGGTCAATATCTTTTTATAATTGTATTTTTTCTTGGATTTTTTCCCTGATTTTTCTCCCCCAATTTAGTTGTGTCCAATTCCTCCCCATCACTAGGGGGCTCCCACATCATTAAGGCTACTACTGGGAGGGCCGAAGATCATCGAACCACGTGACGTCAATTGACTGCTTCTTTTCGAACTGCTCACTCACGCATCGTTGGGGGCGGCGTAACGCACTCGGAGGACAGCGCTATCCGCTCCTTCCGATGCGCAAGCTCAACGACGCCCCTGACTGGCTGTAGAGCTGCGAATGTGGGAGCACCAAGTACCTCTCATCCTTCCCCTTTGAGAGAGCTCGGCCAATCAGCTCTCTCCAGAGAGATAACCTCTAACCTCCGGCTGCGAGAGGTTACAGCACCACCCGGGAACCGAACCCGCGATCTCCGGATGATAGGGCGAGCACGTTACCATTGCGCTATTAGGTCAATATCTTTACAATCCCCTAGATCATCTCTTAAACACAAATATTTTTCTGGAAGATTATTTTGTCTTTTGAACCATTGGCATATAATTTTCATATGTACTGAATTAGAGAATGTTATGTTTAGCCTTTAGATTAAACACCTTCTTTGACTGCTTGCTTTGGTAAGGAAAGGATGATTGAAATGCAGCCTGCTGATATGCATTTACTGTTTCGTTATTTCCGCCACTGCTTCCTCACACTCGCACAAACACCCAGGTGTTATCAATAACTGATAGGCATCAGAAACGATCCTGCTATCCTGTTGTGACGTGGGGGTAAATCGAGACTACACTTCCTCCTTTACACTACATTATTTTTAACCCTCTATCCTCCTGCTGGCATTTTGATTTGCTGAAATGGCTGCTTTTTATTGAACAACACACAATTACACAACAAGGTCAGCCATGCACATCACCTGACTCTGTTTATTCCTGTGTTTGTTTGTGGTAGTGCTGTGCGTGTGGTTTGCAAGGCAGTGAGGCAGGAGGAGGCTGGTAGGCTGCTGATGTGGATGGTTAGGCAGTTGGAACGGGTCTGAATAGAGAAGGGAGGTTTGTGTGGGGATTCAGGTTTTGGTTCAGTGATGTAAGAGTCTTTGAGGCACAGATAGGCACAGACCCCTTTAATCCTGCTACGTTTAATCAATACATGAGGTGGCATTCTCTTATTCCCTGTACAAGAAGTGACCAAGCAGCTTAGAATAGAAATAAGTAGTTTTATTATTTCCTGACAAAGCCACATGTAAGTATGTGGTCATTAGGGAAATCATTGGGTTTCTATGTGATGCAATGCTTAACTATTTAGTGACAGTAAAGTCAGAGTGTTACAAGATTAGAATGGAGGAAAGAGTCACTGAAAGAGTCCTCCATAATCTGGCGTAGAGCCTCTGTGCTTGCAAGAGTCCAGCAGCAGCTCTCCTCCAGATGTGGTTATCGCCTCCTCCTGAGAAAACACATACCGGCAGCCAGACAAATGAGCAACAGCACAGGTACAGACAACAGCATGCACATGTTTAGTAATGAAATCAATTCTCACTGTCAGTAGCACAGATGGAAGAACAGTAGTGCTTAGTGTGGTCGTGTTAGTCACACCCCTTGAGCTTTATGATCAGTGTTTCCCTGGTATTGCGCATGTGTAAATTTGATAACCTGTGTGTGTAAGCTACGACAAAGTTTGAACTTTGTTCAAAGAAAAGTTGAAGTGTGATGACTTGCAAGAAGTTGACCTTATGGAAGTCGATGAGGTCAGCTAAAGTAGCGTGGCGGATTTGGTCCACCCCGAGGAAGCTGTAGTAATCACCCGAGGCATCGATGAGAAAGTGTTTAAAGCCAGAAGCCGTCCGGTAGGACAGAGTGTATCCCCAGATCCTTTCACTCACTCTTACTAGGAAACAGCCTTCAGAAGTATTCATTAGCAAGGACTCCGAATCCTGCCGAGAGATGATCCCTATAGGTGCGTGCAAAGAAAGTGTGAGAAGGTGTGATCCGTTGGCTGAGATGTATAACTGACAGTGGGAATTTAGATTGAAGAAAAGCCACCGAGAGCAGACATGAGTTAGAGCATGGCAGACAGGACAGAGACGGTGAGTGATAGGGGATGGGCAGTATGTGCTGGAGAGCGCATGTGTGCTTTGGCACACTGTTGTCGTGCGACAGGCCTCACTCTTGTGTCACTCTGACACTCATTAATCTCATCATTTCCCCAATCAGGTCTGACACACAGTAACCCCAATCAACCAAAACACAAGCTGTGAATTACTGAGCTTTTACGTTTCCCACCTCTCTTTCTCAACGTCTCTGCTGTCTTGTTCTAACTCTGTGCGCTGCACCTCCACCCTGTCATCTGTTTCTTCTACCGCTTGCTTGCTCGCTCTATCATTCTCTCACAGTCCAATCGATACTGGTCTCTCTGTCTAAAACCACTAATCTAGTCTCTTGTTACATTAAAGTGCCTGTTACCCAACTTAGCGACCCGGAAGCTTATTTTCTTCAGAGCTTGGGGAGACTTCGCTGCCATTTAATCTCGTACTATAGTTTGTTGACGAGGCAATAGTTTATATAAACTATAGTTTGTTTTTCAATGTTTCTCAAAGTTTGTAGGCTAACAGTGTAGAGTATTGTTGCATTCTTTACCATGGAACCAAGGAGCAATGGTGTTACTGCTCCTTTCATAACCTGCTCTTCTGGGTTTCTGTTCCTCCTTGAACCACCTCATGATGGAATCACGAGAAGTTGGCCTGGGTGGCCGAACCCAAACTGGGCTAGAGAGGAAAATGATGTAGAAAATTATTCTAATCTTTTCATTTGTATTTGTACTGTATGTGAAACCAGTCATGGCAACATTGCTGATAATGTTAGTGTAGTATCATATACTGTAGGATTTAGAGATACCCCTCTGTTATTGACTGTGTCTGTGGGCTGCTGAATCTGCGGTTCGGTCTGCGGCGGCACTGAACAGGCACGACTGCACTTCCGACGGAGGGTTGTGATTGGCTAGTATCAGCTGGAGTAGTTGATGGCCGCTCAAGGACATCACTGTGGCGCCGGTTCTGACCCGAGCCATTCAGATGCGTCTTCTGGAAGAGTCCACTGAGGCCAGCCACAAGGCCTTTTTCGATGGCGCGCAGGGACTGGCGTTTGTACTCATCTCTGGCACGGCGAGCCTTACACTTCATCTCCTCATCAGCTGCTTTGGAGCGGCGCACTGTGAAGCACAGAGATTTGAATAGAAATCAGCTGCTTTAATCGGACTGGCCCACTTGTGCATTTTCTTTTTTTTTCTTCCACTCCACTTGCTTTCTCACATTGTTCCTGCCATTCCTTGTCATCCCTTTCACTTCTTTTTTCCTCTTGCTTCAGAGAGATGAACAGCTCCTTTGCTCGCCTTTCCTCTGTTTGCCGGATTTCCTCCTCACCTCTCTGTCTCTCCTCCTGCTCACATTTCTTGGGGCCAAAGATAAAATTAATTGATCACCCTCATCTCCAGGCAGTACTCGGATAAAGTGCATTGCTAGATGAAAATTCCTCTGCTTCTAATCTCATTTTCTCGTTTTCATTAACAGCAAGGCCACAGTGATTAATTTGGCGTAATTGTGTCATTAATGCTGACTTTATCCTTTTAACTCTAAGTATCAAAGATCAGACCTACAAATGTTGGTCTTGTCTTGCAAAGATCGCTATAGTCATTGTGTGAGATTGCTAGGCTTTGAATAATTGAACAAGCCCACAAAATGCATAGTAATTAGGAATAACTGAGCCAAATCACCATTGCTAGTTGGTGATAAAGGGTTTAAATGAAGTAGCAAGGATTTTGACACTACTTCGTCATCATGGCAGTGTGTCAAATGAAGCTAATAGGATTGGAGAAGGAAGCCATGCTCCACTTGACTTTATTTTGGTCACTCTAGTGTAATCTGTTTAAGTAGTCAAGACTATATGTGATTTCATATTAGCTGAGCCCCACCTTCAGTTCTCAAAAAAATTGTCCTTCTTAACCTTTTCAAGAGCTTTAAATGCACCAATGTACCTCTAAATGCCAATTCATGAGAGGTATTTATTCTACTCTCTCTCTCACATACATATACATATGTACATACATGCATCATGTTCAAAAGTTCAAAAGTTAGTATCCCCTCTTTTAATTTCATGTTTATTGGTGTAAAAACATAATGAACAACATCTGATCATAGCGGGTCTCAGTATTACTCAAATACAACCTCAGACGTACATATAAATTTTTCAGCATAGCATTATTTATTTAACAAAACTAAAGCCAAAAAACGTCTTCCACAGGATTAAAGAAGGTTGAAGCCAGATTCTGCTAATCTGCCCTTGATCAATTGATGATCAGCAGGTGTGCAGGCCTCAATAAAAGCAGAAGTTTTGCCCTGGAGCATTCAGCTGTGTTAGCACAATGTCAAGAGTGACAGACATAAGACATGAGCAATGGTTTAAGAGAAGCAATTGTTGCTGAATATCAATTTGGACAGGGTTATTAAAGCATTTCCAATTACATTTCCAATTTCAATACAATTTGGAGTTCAACATACTATACTCAGAAAGATTATTCACAAGTGGAACGCATTCAGGGCGTTCGCCAGTCTTCCCAGGAGTGGACGTTCCAGCACATTTACCCCAAGGCCAGACTATGCAATGCTAATAGCAATATCATGGACTTTAACATGCTCAGTGAGACCCAACAAGTATGGTTTCTTTGGAAGCGTTGCCAGGAGAAACACTTTTGTCTAAAAAAGAACATGGAAGCATGACTGAGACAAAAGAGCATTGTAAAAAACAAGACATCTGGACCAATGTCCTGGACAAATGCAACCAAAGTGGAGTTTGGCCTTAATGGCAAGTGCCATTTTTTGGTGAAAACAATCATCGTTTCAGCAGAAACACCTCATACCCACTGTCAAGCACAGCCGTGAGAGGGTGATGATTTGTTCTTGTTTTGCAGCCACTGGACCTGGGCTGAGTTAACCACAAACTTCCCTGTATACCAGAGTACTCTAGAGGCAAATTTGATGCCATCTGTCTGACAGCTAAAGTTTGGTCAAAATTGGGTTATGCAACAGGATGATGATTTGAAGCGTGCCAGTAAATCAACATCAGAATGGCTGAAAAATAAAAGAATTAAGCTTTTGGAATGGCCTGTCAAGGTCCAAAACTTAACCCAACTGAAATGTGTCGAGAGAGCTGTGTATAAGTGAACGCCTCAAAATCTTAATGAGCTAAAGCAGTGTTTCAAAGAAGAATTGGCCAAAATTCCTTCAAAACAATGTGAGAGATAAAGTCATACAGGTACCAATTAGTTTAAGGTATTGCTGCTAAAGGTGGATCTATAAGCTATTGAATCACGGGGGGTACTCTCAGAGGCAAAACAAAGCCATGAGGTGGACAGAATGGTATGTAAACCTGCAAGACAGGATTGTGACAAGATAAATATCTGAGGGAGGATACAAAAACATTTCTGCAGTATTGAAAGTGGCCAGAAGCGTGGTAGGCTTCATCACCTAGCCAAATTATCCCAGAGTAATATGGGACCCCAAGGGTCACTACAAATTAGATTTTTAATGAAGTTCCTTTCTATAGAATCAGAGAACCTTATAGAAGGACAACTATTACTGTAGCACTCCACCAATCAGGCCTCTGTAGAGTGGCCAGACAGAAGCCATTCCTCACTAAAAGACACATGACAACCTGCTGGGAGTTTGCCAAAAAGCCCTTGAAGGACTCTCGGACTATGAAAAAACAAAAAACAAATCCTCTGGTCTGATGACACAAAGATTGAACTATTTGGAATCAGGACATCAGGCACTGCACATCCCCTCATTAAAACCATCCCTACAGTCAAACACAGTGATGCAGCATCATGCTGTGGGGATGTCTTTTCTGCAACTGAGACTGGGAGACTAATCAGAATAGTTGACAAATAAAGTGCTATCATGAGTGAAAACCTTCTCCAGAGTGCTCAGGATCTGAAGTTTATATTTCAACAAGACAACAACCCAAAGCATACTGCCAAGAAAACACAGCATTATCTTTAGAACAACTCTGTGAAAGCCCTGGAGTAGCCCAGAGACTGGACTTGAACTCAATAGAGGATCTCTGGAGAGAGCTGAACATGGCTGTGCACCGATGATGCCCATCCAACCTGGTTCAGCTTGAATGATTCTGTCAAGAAAAATGAAAGAATTTCCCAAAGAAATGTGTGCCAAGCTTGTAGGATCTTTTACAATGAGACTTGAAGTTATCATCGCTACCAAAGGTGCTTTAAACAAGTACCAAGCATGAGTCTTTATTATTATTATTATTATTATGATGATGATGATGATGATGATTTATAAACATAACAAAATGGGAAAACTTGAAAGAGTCTGAAAACCTTTTTATTGCGATTTGTTTATATACATTGCCTAACCAAAAAAAGGTTGCTCACCAAGATTTCATCCAATCACCTTTTAACTTTGATTACAGCATACAATGTGGTGGCCAGTTCATGTGTGAAAATGATTCCCCGTGCTCCCAGAATCACTCTTTCATAATTCCAGTCCTGGAATATGTCTGTGCTATAATGGAATAAAAACAGCATTGATGTCATACCTTGGTCATTCAGTACATTCACGTAATGTTGCTTTGCCAAAAAATGACCGACTGAAGCAACCCCAGATGATAAAACTGTTTCAAGAGGCTCATACTGTGACCGTTATGCGTGGTATGATCAGAAGGTCCCAGGTTCAAACCGTATCATGGTGTAGTGTGTGTATGGAAATGCTCTTAATTTATATTAAACATAGCCATGGATTTTAATAATTATTTATTTATGTATTTATTTTATCATGCAACTTCACCCAATGTCGAAGTGATCTCCATTCATGATTTTTTTTTTCTGACCACATTTCGGCCATCCACAGAGTTCATGGTTCATCACTATCCTTCTAGGTTTTGATCATGTGTTGAAGGGTTTGTAACCCAGTTACAGTAATTTAAAATCTCCTTAGTTGTTTTCTTTGCTTGATACAGTACAGTTATTTGACCCTCCTGAAATGGGAAACTTTTTTGGGCCATGTAGCATGCATATTTACATAAATACATACATACATACATATATACATGCTATATATATATTTTTTTTAATTATTAATTTTTTTTTCACTTTGCTTTTTGTCATAAAAAACCTACCTTCAGCTTCTCACGAATACGATCCTCTTCCTGCTCCTCTTGCTTGGCTGCCCTTCTGTCATCTGTCTCCTCCCTCCATTTCCCTGCTACACACCGAGCCTTCTCCTTTGCCATGGCATCCCGAAACTTCTTTTCAATCTCTGCTTCCTTCATACGCCTCGGAAAATTCAACAGGGAATGACTGACACATTGCTCATCATCTTACTTTCAGTTAATCTCTCCCCCTCTCTTCCTTTCATTTTTAGGTGACTCACATCTGTCAGTCTTTGCGCTCTCCTCCAATCCCCTTGATTCCTGCTCACCAATTTTCATATCTCTAACTCCCTCTTCTCTCCCCTTTTTCTATTTCTAGTTAGAACACCCTAATCACAGCTTTCTTTCTATTCTGCATGTCATACTCTCTCTCCATCCTATCACCCCTCTCTCCCCACTGTCCCTGTATTTATGTCTTTAAGCTCTCTCACCAGAGCTCCCGTGCCTCTCGCTGCGCCTGTTTCCTGGCTTTCTCCTCCATCAGCTTTTCTACTATGTCACTGTAGATTTTGTCTCCTTGGGCCTCCCCCATGACCCAGACCCACACCTCACCATCAGAGCCCAGGAGCCACTGAATGCCTCTACGGTCACCTGGCCAGACACACACACACACACACAACCAGACACACACACACACACACACACAGACACACACACACACACACACACACACACACACACACACACACACACACACACACACACACACACACACACACACACACACACACACACACAAATCTCAGATAGGATACAGATACGACACACTTTACAGCAAGAACATGAAAACATGCAGAAAATGGCATCTGTTGTCAGAAAAACATACAGACTAAATCTTTTTCTATTAATATACTTTTTTTTTTAAATAATAGAGTGAAACATCCCAGCAGCTATTAATTAAACTCAATAATTAACAAATTGCACAACTTGTAGCAAATTTTCCAATGCTAAGATAATGATTACTGGATGATAAAAAGTCATAGATTTTTTTCCCCTATAAATTTATTTATATGAAATTTAATACATCCATACATTATTTGTTATAATTTTGTATGAAACTATTTCCCTGTGCCATATGCAATAATATTGTGAACTGTATCACAAACCCTGTAATTCTATTTAAAATACATGACATCCCGTAATAGCGGAGTCTGTGCTATACAAGTTGCCAGATCAGTGGACTTACTCTTCTTGCGGACATTCAGACTGGGGTCTCTGCTCTCCCTCTCGTTCCAGCGGCGTACCTGCTCCTCGCGGATCTTATAGAAGAGAATCTGCTTCTGTTCCTCATTTAGCTCTCGTAGCAGATCTGGCTCGATGTACATATCTTGAAGAATTTGCTGCATCATCTTGACAGCTGTGTAATGATCACACACGTAATCCTTCTCCTAGTGGTTCACCTCTTGATTGAAGAAGACTTCACAACAGTGAGGAAGACTCTCGGCTTTAAATGGCAAGGAAGGCCCGGATTGTGCTCTGCTTAATATGGAGTAGATATATATCACTTAAATGCCACATGCTTACCAGCAGCCTTGCCCCACCCTACTTCTGGAAATGTCTCTGTCCACGTTTTATTTTTCTATGCAGCTTTTTCCACAATTGTCCTCTTTTTCTTTTTCTAGTCTCTCGTAGCCTCTTTTTTCTGCCACTTGTTCCCTTTCTCTTGGTTTTGGTTCATTGTGTAACTTCCCTAAGGGTTTTAATTTCACCCCTCTACCTGCTTATCTCTCTCTCTCTCTCTCTCTCTCTCTCTCTCTCTCTCTCTCTCTCTCTCTCTCACACACACACACACACACACACACACACACACACACACACACACACACACACACAAAATGCCTCTCTCTTTCTGTCTCCTGCAGTGACCCTACAGACAAGTGTCCCTGACATCACAGTCTGTGTCTGACAGACCTAAGACATTGTTTCAGAATGTGTGTAGACACCGTACATTAGTTTGTTGTTACCACATTGTACGTTCTCTGTTTGATGTAAAATTGTGGTTATTTTTTATTTTATAAAAATAAGGGAGAGAGAGAGAGAGAGAGTCAGTGCACATGTTTGTGTGTTATCTGACCTGTCCCTTTCTCCCCTCCTTTCCATAGTGCAACTGTATCTCTGCTTCTCATGTTGCTCCAGCACCGTAGCAGATGGTGTTAACTCTCCTCCCCTTGCTCTGCTCTCCAGGTAGCCCTTGAGCTTCGAGAACACAAGTCCCTCACGTCTCATTACGGCTTAATGCTCCCTACACCCCTAATCACCACTAACTGCTTTCTAATTATTGTCTTTATTGTTTTGTATTTATTAATGACCATGAAATTGAGGCATTGCATGGTTTTAACTTGTGCATACTTGTTACCGTGTTGTGACAAGATTTCAGTCCTTTTAGAACTACTCTCCATCTGCAGTGGAAAGCTTCTTCTCATTTTGTCTGCTATGCATAGAGACCCCGTGACCTGCCATTTACTGGTCCTCTATTCGTCTTGTGTTACCTTACTTTTACATTTCTTGCGCTACTACCCACAGAGCTCACACACACGCAGCCTTATTAGAAGCCACGGTCTAGACAGTTGCATTCTATTTATAAAGAGAACAAGACAAATTATACTAGCAAGCACGGTTGTAAGCTGTTTCCCATTTGTTTTTCTCTTTTTCTATTCTGTTCTAACTGTAACAGTAATCTTCTCTAATGTGCAGGAAGCTCTGGAAATGTAAACACAGGATGTTCAACATAAAGGGCCAGGGTGAAAGCCCAGGATAGGGAGATATAGAGCAAATCTGCCACCAAAACAATAAAGTATATTTTCATCATTCTTATTCATTATTTTAATCCAAGCATGCAGCATGTAAATCATTTACACTGACCTTTCTCTTGTCTTCTCTTCCACATTGCTGTTGGAGAGGCACATTTTTTTTCCTATGCTAATTTACCTAATTCATAATGCCAACTCCAAAATAAACACTAATTATCCCACTGATGTAATAATCATGTCTAACAGTGAGACTCATTATCAAATGTAATTAATCAAAAACAAAAGCCTGTCAAGCCTTTCAAAGACTACAGTGTTAATAATAACAGGGTTAATTCATGGTAGCTGAATTTGACTAGAGATCAACACTAATTATTTCAATTGGTCTCTCTGACTATGCAGTACAATAAATATTTTGCATTTGAATAAATTTAGAAATCTCTTAATCGTCTGATTATGCATCCGTAACCTGCTTTGTCCATTAATAGCAAAACAATTTGATCTCTGGTTATGCATAAAATTAGGCCAATAAGAAATAAAATCAGCAATGAAGTGTATATGAATAGTGCAAAGTTTACACTTAAAAAAAAATAAATCTTACATGCATAAATGGGATTGACTATAATATTTGCTTTTTATTTTTAGTATTTTATCTTTTATTATACACATGGCCAAAAATATTGGCACCTTCAATTCTGTCAGAAAATTGTACCAAAATGTTTCGGTATTCACATGCTTATTGTTTTTGTTTGTCCGTTCACAAAATAAAAATAAACAAATAAATAAATAAATAAATAAAACGGAGAAGAAAAGTCAAACTTTTCACACACAACTCGAAAAAATATACTGGACAAAATCATTGCCACCTTGTCAAAATTGTAAGAAATATTTTTTTTTCAAGCATGTGATGCTCCTGTTTTTTGTATTTAGACACACCTGTGGCAAGTAACTGCTGTGGGCTATATAGTAATCACATTTTCAAACATTTAAAAGAAAGAAAAGTTGACTCAACCTTTGTGTTGTGTGTCACACTGAGCATGGAGAAAATGAAGAAGTGTAAAGAGTTGTCTGTTGATTTGAGAGAAAAAATTGTGAAAAAACATGTACAATCTCAAGGCTACAAGTCCATCTCCAGCACATGACACTGTAGCTAACCTCCCTGAACATGGACGGAAGAGCAAAACTGATTAAAAAATTACAACAAAGGATTGTTCGAATGGTGGATAAAGAACCCTGATTAACTTCCAAACAAATTGAAGCTGACCTGCATACGCAGGGGACAACAGTGTCAGCTCCTACTATCTGTCGACATCTAATTGAAAAGGGACGCTATGGTACTGTATAGGAGACCCAGCAGGACACCACTGCTGAGACAAAGGCATAAAAAAGCAAGACTGGAGTTTGACAAAACTTATGTGACACAATCATAATCCTTCTGGGGGAACATATACTGTGGACAGATGAGACAAAAGTAGCGCTTTTTGGTAAAGGACATCATGGCGCTGTTTACAAAAAATGCCTTTAAATTAAGCCTTTAAGGAAAAGAAGTCAAACATGGTGGAGGTTTACAGATGTTTTGGGGGTTGCTTTGCTGCTTCTGGCATTGGATGCCTTGACTGTGTGAGCGCTATCATGAAATCTGATGATTACCGAAGACTTTTGGGCCACAACGAAGCGGCCAGCATCAGAAAGCGGCGTCTCCACCAAAGGTCATTGGTCTTCCAGCAAGACAATGACCCGAAACATACTTCAAAAAGCACTCAGAAATGGTTAGAATCAAAGCCCTCATAGAATCAGAATCCCATAGAACACCTGTGAAGAGATCTCAAAACAGCAGTTGGGAGAAGGCATCCTTCAAATCTAAATGACCTGGATTAGTTTGCGAAAGAAGAGTAGAGAGGTATACGAAACTCGTTCATGGTTACAGGAAGTGATTGATTTCAGTTATTTTTTCCCAAAAGAGGTGCTACCAAATATTATGTTAAGGGTGCCAATAATTTGGATTGTCAGTGCATTTTTTGGGTTACAGATTTTTATCAGATTTTACTTTTCTTCTTCTTCTTTTTTACTGTCTATTAAGATTAAGTTATAACAGCTTTATAACAGCTAGTACATGATTAATACTATGTGTTAAGATTATGTTTAGGGCTAAGTAAGGAGTTGCCTGTCTATAAACAACCGTCAAAAAGCATCTACTGTATAGACAATGAGCAATCTGTGTGGTGAGTGCCATCAACCAGCCAAGCCATTAACAACTGTATGTCAACAGTTTGTAATTGTGAATGTGTAAGTTTCTACTTCTACTATTAAGGCTTTTATGTTATTATAAGCATTTTGCATGGAAACTACATGATTTCATGGAAGCCATGATTTGTCTTCTTACTTAATAGATAATACAAAATAATACAATAATCAAATCTTGTAATGCCGATAATAATAATAATAATAATAATAATAATAATAATAATAATAATAATAATAATAAAATTCCACTTAATTTCATGAAGACATCCAAACAGCCATGAATCATTTTTAGATTCTGCTTGAAGTCATGATGTATGTCAGGCCTATAAAGTCTAATTTGATACGTTTAGTAGTCACTTTTCCATCAATGTTTCTATAACTCTCAGCAAAGTAGTGCCAAATTCATGTGGATTTCACATCTGTTTCTTCGGAGCTTCTTATCACCACTAGGAACTGCTGTTGAATCACAGCTAATCTTGAAGATGATCATCACAAACAATTTTGACCACTAGGGGATGCTCATCTGCTCATAGTGCTGTCATCTGTATGTGAAAGGAAGGTTGCTTTAAGCCTCATGCCCTTATCTTTTTCTCAGCACATAATCGTGGCTTCCAAAATTGGCAGAGCCTGCCCGTGGCTTTGTGGTCTTGGCTCTATGGATCTCCTGGTGAGCAAATGGTAGCTGTGGTAGCCTAGTAGTTAAGGACCTGCACATGTGAGCAGTTGAAGATGAGCCTGAAGCTAGAGGGGTACCTGTATATATCCTATATATACTATATATACTGGAAGTATGTACTGTATATACACTCACAAACAATTTGACCTGCGCATGCTGTTAAAACTTGGTTCAAGGACCAGTTTACATAGTGTACATCTATTTCCATTTTTTTTGGAGTAAGCCATAATGAATCTCGCTGTGTGTGTTGAGGATTGTGCCAGCTTGTAAGTGCATTACGGTTATTTCTGTGTCTTCTTCATACTTGACTGTATGTATACACAGAAAAATTATCACGTTGATTGGCTCTGTTGAGTGACGCTTATAGCCACACCCACACTAAGGCAAAAGCGCGGAATGAGTAAAAAAAAAAAAAACACCAGATGCTGTGATGTAATCTGGCTGGACAGACATAAATTTTTTCGAAACTGGAGTTAGTTCCTCTAATGTATAAAGATACAGTATCATGGAAGAGCGAGTTCTGACCAGTGTACAGACAAAACCTGTTTGGACATACCTTCTAATTCAATGTTATTTATTTACTGATTCATGTTATACATTCTAGAACAATACTGGAAATTTCACTTAAAAAATTACAACAACAGTCTATTGACACAGTCAACAGACACAAGGTTCTGGAATAGTTGGCTCTCATGAAGACCATCCCAAGAAAGCAAGACCAAAGCTTACCTCTGCTGCAGAAGAGAAGTTCATTTAGAGTTACCAGCCTCAAAAATCACCAATTAACAGCACCACAGATTAGAGCCGTTATGAAGTCTTTACACAAGTAGCAGACACATCTCAATATCAACTGTTCAAAGTAGATTATTACATATTTTCAATGCCTTCAGTAAGAATACATTTAAACAATAGATATATTCGTACTTTATCAGTTTAAAGTAAATGAACAGAAGAGAAATCCATAAATTCTTCTAAGTATACTTGCAGAGTTTTTCCAGGTACTCTGCAGGTAGGTTGTTCAAAACCTATTGGAGAGCTGACCACAGATCTTCTATGGATGTAGGCTGCCTCAATTCTTTCTATCTCTTTATTGAACCCCAGATAGACTCACTGATGCTGAGATCAGGGCTCTGTGGAGGCCAAACCATTACTTCCAAGACACTTTGTTCTTCTCTCCCCTGCAGATAGTTCTTAGTGATATTGGCTGCATGTTTGGGGTCATTTTCCTGCTGAGGAATAAATTTGCGGCCAATCGGGCGCCTCCCTGATGCTATAGCATGATGCATAAGTGTGTGCCTGTGTTTCCCAGCACTGAGGACACCATTAAACCTGACCAAATCTCCAACTCCATTTCCAGAAATGCAACCCTGACCTTGCAAAGAACCTCCATCATGCTCCACTGTTGCCTGCAGGCTCATTATTGCACCGCTCTCCTGCTCTTTGGCAAACAACCTGCCTCCTGCTACAGCCAAATATTTAAAACGTCAATTCATCAGTCCAGACCACCTGCTGGCATTTCAGCACCCCAGTTCCTATGTTTTTGTGCACAATTGAGTCGCTTAGCCTTGTTTCCATGCCGGACATATGGCTTTTGGGCTGCAATACTTCCATGAAAACCATTTCTGGCTAGACGTACAGTCAATTATGGGTGTACCTGGGTCCCACTGGTTTCTGCCAGTTTTTTTTTGCTGATGGCACTATACTGGACATCTTTCGATGTAGGATGTGTGTTTTATCTGCTGAATTAAGTTTCCCTGGCCAACCACGACATCTTCCATCCTCAACACTGCCCCTTTCTTTGTCCTTCATTAAAATAGATGAAAAAACACTTCTTGAAATGTGTCTGCTTTGAAACCATTGCATTGTAGAGACAATGCTGATGTAGTATACATTGTACATTGTTGCCGTGCTCAGTCTTGCCAATGTGTATGACCTGTGAAATGAAACTATCTTCCACAATCATAGCTTAGTAGCATAGTTTGGCTCTTTCTCATCCAGTTTTAAGTCTCCCACACAGCCATTTCTGTTTCAGATAATGACTGTATTTCAACCTACATATAAAACTGATGATCATTAGCATCTGCTTGGTATAATTGGTTAATCATACAATGAACTCTGATCCTACAAGATCCCTGACTTTGTACAAGAGTGCAAGTGTAAGCCAAAGGGTAGTCACAACAAATATTGATTTGATTTAGATTTTCCCTTTGTTTGCTCATTTTTGTATATTGATTTTTTTTTAAAAGAGAGATTTTTAAAGCATTTTTTACAGCACTTCTTCACACCTGCCATTTGACCATTCCTGTATAAATGTATGTACACTACCAGTCAAAAGTTTGAACACATCTTCTACTTCCTTGATCGTTCCTGTTTTTTTTTTATATTTCTTTCAGTATTAACGATACTAAAAACATCCAAAATATGCATAATCTCCTTTGAACAGTTGATGTTGTGATGTGTCTGTTACTTATGCTCTGTAAAGACTTCATAATGGCTCTAAACAGAGGTGCTGTTAAATGATGGTTTCCATGGTTGGGACCTTTAAATGAGCTCGCATGATGGCTTAGTGGTTAGTACTGTCGCCTTGCACCTCCAGGGTCCGTTTGATTCCTGCCTCAGGTCTGTGTGCACGGAGTTTGCATGTTCTCCCCATGCTTGGTGGGTTTGCTCCAGTTTTCTCCCACAGTCCAAAGACATACAGAGTCAGTGTAGTATGGGAATGAACATGTAAGTGTGTGTGCCAAGTGATGGACTGGCACCCCTTCCATGGTGTACCCTGCCTCGTGCCTGAAGTCTTCTGGAATATCTTCAGTCCTGTTCAGTGCACAGAATAAAGTGGTATGGATGATGAGTGAGTGACCTCTAAATGACCTTCTTTTCTCCAGCCAAGGTAACTTTTGGTCTTGCTTTCCTGTGATGGTGCTCATCATAGTGCTTGATGGGTTTTGCAAATGGATGTGACAATACCATTTTTGCAAGATCTATTCCAGAACAACTGCCTGTTACTTAATTACCTAATGGCATACGTGTTATTTAATAGTTTTGAAATGTCCTATATTGTTCCAGAATGTAGAAGATAAATCAAATAAACAAAAAACATTCAATCTGGAAAAATGTTATGATGTTGTTGTTACAAATACCTTTATATGGCATATGACATGAACAGATGGGAAGCAGAGGGTTGACTGTCAGGTGAGCATTCTTGGATGCAGACATTACATTCACACTTACAAGTTCTCATGGCTTAATGTCTCTGATTATGTATTGTGTTTTTTCCCCACATTTTGTTCCTCAAATCCATTTGTGACAGTTGTTCGAAGTACATATAAACATCCTACCATCTGTCTTCTGCATTTTAAGTACATTGAAGAATGTTTAATGTCTCTACAGAGCCCTGCTTCTTTCTTTTCTCAGCATGTCAGAGGACGTCTCCTTACGTCTCCACAGTATAGCTGGTGGTGGCGCCTCCCCCGCTGCCTGTTAGACATGCCAGCTGTCCCTCCACACAGCCAGTACACAAACAACCAAACTAAGGAGCCAGGGATCTGGACAGGTACAAAGCATCTGGAGTGGTAGGACTAAGCCAAGTATCCAAATTTGAGGGACGTCAATGAATTGCAATATATATACTGGTCCTTCTCAAAAAATTTGCATATTCTGATAAAGTTCATTATTTTCTGTAATGTACTGATAAACATTAGACTTTCATATATTTTAGATTCGTTACACATAACTGAAGTAGTTCAAGCCTTTTATTGTTTTAATATTGATGATTTTGGCATACAGCTCATGAAAACCCCAAAATCTCTAAAAATTTGCATATTTCATCCGACCAATAAAAGAAAAGTGTTTTTAATACAAAAAAAATCAACCTTCAAATAATTATTTTCAGTTATGCACTCAGTACTTGGTGGGGAATCCTTTTGCAGAAATGACTGCTTCAATGCAGCGTGGCATGGAGGCAATCAGCCTGTGGCACTGCTGAGGTGTTATGGAGGCCCAGGATGCTTCGATAGCGGCCTTAAGCTCATCCAGAATGTTGGGTCTTGGGTCTCTCAACTTTCTCTTCACAATATCCCACAGATCCTCTATGGGGTTCAGGTCAGGAGAGTTGGCAGGCCAATTGAGCACAGTAATACCATGGTCAGTAAACCATTTACCAGTGGTTTTGGCACTGTGAGCAGGTGCCAGGTCATGCTGAAAAATGAAATCTTCATCTCCATAAAGCTTTTCAGCAGATGGAAGCATGAAGTGCTTCAAAATCTCCTGATAGCTAGCTGCATTGACCCTGCCCTTGATAAAACACAGTGGACCAACACCAGCAGCTGACATGGCACCCCAGACCATCACTGACTGTGGGTACTTGACACTGGACTTCAGGCATTTTGGCATTTCCCTCTCCCAAGTCTTCTTCGAGACTCTGGCACCTTGATTTCCGAATGACATGCAAAATTTGCTTTCATCGAAAAAAGTACTTTGGACCACTGAGCAACAGTCCAGTGCTGCTTCTCTGTAGCCCAGGTCAGGCGCTTCTGCCGCTGTTTCTGGTTCAAAAGTGGCTTGACCTGGGGAATGCGGCACCTGTAGCCCATTTCCTGCACACGCCTGTACACGGTGGCTCTGGTTTACTGACCATGACCATGGTATTACTGTGCCTGCCAACTCTCCTGACCTGAACCCCATAGAGAATCTGTGGGATATTGTGAAGAGAAAGTTGAGAGACGCAAGACCCAACGCTCTGGATGAGCTTAAGGCCGCTATCGAAGCATCCTG
>JAAGKR010005150.1:12906-48096 GCA_011419295.1 Clarias macrocephalus | reverse complement strand
TAACCTTGCGCGCTGTATATCGCCTGTTGCTCATCACAGTTGCATAGAAGCAATAGATTTTGCTGTAATAAATCTAGCAGGCTTTTTAGTAGCAACACGAACACAATCATGTAGTCTGCCATTATTGTTGTTGCTGTTACATGTGACGCAGCCGACACGTGATGTGATGACATCATCGTTTCACAAAATATACGGATTGGCTGTACACACGAAACCGCAAGGGTGTCGTTTTCAGATTTATCCACTTTGGGACCCGGTTTCAAAAAATAGCAGTTTCAGTCTCCTAAAACGTCGGATCCGTGTGGACGAAACGCCAATACGATAAAAAATGTATACGTATACAGCAAAACGCGTCTCCGTGTGGACAGGCTCTTTGATAGCTCAGTGAACCCTGCTGAGGGCCTAATCTGCCAAAAGAGCCCTGCTGAGGGCTTAGTCTGCCCAGAGAACCCCGCACAATGAAAGGCCCTCTCTGACTCAGACCTATTACTAAATATAATATATTTACATTTTTATTATTGCTAAGAAAAAAAAGAACATAATGAAAACAAACATTGGTCGTGAGCTCAATCCTTTTTTACACATCCACCTAAGGCGACACATTTCTCCAAACTATGGATGAGCTGGTAGAGATCATCTTTCTTCTTCTTTTTGACCTGGGAGTAAAAGTTTCACTTTGTTTAGGGTTTAGAGGAGGAAGAGTCAGAGGTTGAGGATAACACAGAGTATAGCATGAGGAGGAAGACTCCGACACTAATGAGGAAGAAGGCCCAGCCTGAAGTTGTGGTCCCCTTTTGGTGAAAAAATGGAACCAAACCCTAACTCTAACCCGATATCTCGAGTGGATGACATCAAGTTCTGTTTTCAACTTTTGACATGAACATGTCAAACCTGGAGGGGAGATAATATTATCACTGATAATAAATAAATAAATCCTTTATCAAAATCCTTTTTTTTTTCATCCTCCAGTGAGACGCAATGCCTTATGGGACATTTTTTATTCCCTTTTTTTATTCCCTTTTTTAAGTTTAGGAGAAGTGGGTGGAGCACCTGTCAATCATTTACAAAACACGTCCTGACTGTCACTGTTAATGAGCGTCTCGTCGGTTTTAGGGGACAGTGTCCATTTAAGCAGTATATGCCAAACAACCATCTTAGTATGGTAATCAAGATGTGGGCAGCATGTGATGCAAAGACATGTTATACCTGGAACATGCAAGTGTACACTGGCAAACTGGCTGATGGTAGGATGGTGTCTTATTAATCACAGGAAAAGTGGAAGCTTTTTGTGCCATAGTTTAAAAAATTTAACTTATTTCAAAAAAGTTACTTTGGTAAACATTTCAGTGAAGTACTCCGTGATAAATAGTACAATAGGTTTCATCTTGGTATTTATTGTACTCAAAATAATATCTATTGTAGGGATGAACAAGCCCCAGAATGGGCCATCAAGCTATTACATTCCGGGGCCCCTCTTTGCAGACTGCATGACGCCAGCTCCGAAGCTTATTGGTCTTCTAAGATAATGCAGCCCCCCTGACATCAGGAAGCGGGAAACTTAACCAAACTCGGAAAAGGGGGCCATGCAGTGCCTGGAGCTGTAACAATCCAGGCCACCTCGAACTCTAACCATGTAAATTGGCAATCTGGTAAACAAAGGAGACAGTTTTATGCCACTGAGTAGGGAAAACACCCTCCCTAACTTAGCTCACTGATACTATTGAGACCAAACTGGTTCTGGTGACTTCCAGAAACAGGCCTTTCCGTGTACAAAGGGACACATGGCAGAGACACTGTTGCAGATCATCTTTAAAGCATGCCAATGGGGCAAACTTATATCTGTGTATATTTACTCAGCATGTTTAATGTCTATATGTACCTCTGCTCATTCTACATACCTTAGAATGTGTAACAAACAGGTATAAACCCCTTTTAACTAGATAAAGAAATGAATGATTGTCTAAGATATGGGATGTGTGGTATCTACCGAAAGCTTATCTTATTCAAAGAATGCTTATGTATATGAAATGTTAGTAACATGAACAGAGCGTGTGTAAATTTAATTCATAAAAGGTATTAAACTTTCCAACTGGATGAGTACCACCTGATAGCCGAAAAACCCGGTCTAATGTATGCATAAAAGCAGGAAACGTGAGGCAGGGCTAATCCCGCAACCACATCTGATTGGATCAATCACCCGTGGGGCGGACCGACAACCAAGGGTTAAAACGCCAAGGTCCGAGCACATAGTTAAGTCTTCCAACATCTTCCAGACGTCTTCCAACGTCTTCCAACATCTTTCCGACGTCGTCCAACAACTGAACATCAACTTCACGTCTGAAGCAAGCTCTCTCGTCATGCGTCCCACCGTCGATTCTCGCCCTGCGTCTGACCGGCAAGCAAGCTGCTCATCTGATCTCTACAGCTTCACGAAACTTTGTGCCAGAACTCCAAAAAGTCTGCAATGAAGGCTCCGCGGTCAGCAACCAAACAACCAGCGCATCAGCAAAGGGCTTTCCCGAGACACGTCATCAAAGCGCCCTAGCACCAACCTATCAGCAACGCCGTGATTCCCTAACATCGAACGCGAATCACAGAGGAAGACACCAGCGCAACGTAAGTAAACAAACAAAGCTTCATACCTTGCTGAAATTGTTGGTCACGTCGTAACGAAACCGTAAGAATAAACCAAAGGCTCTGCTCTTGTGACTTTTTCAGGTGTGTGTGTGTGTGTGTGTGTGTGCGCGTGTGTGTTAATAGTTTAGTTTCATGAATCGTAGTATAGTCAAATAAATTCTTGCTTCTTTATAAAGAACTGTTGTCTTGGTCGTGTATTTTTAAGTTTAAACATTTGCCCAGATCTTAAGTTACCTTGCTCATAATTGAGAAATACCAGATTTTGTATTATCATTAATGGCCATATGATAATGTAGCAGGATGAGCTGTTGTTTCATCATGGTGGGTTATCTTTATTAGAGGGATGCCTTATTCACAACAGGTTGCACTGTTTGATGTATACTGCCATAACCTCGGTTGAAGGTCTTTCGGGTCACCTGGTTAGTGTCTGAGATGATTCCAGCATTAGCCAATCAGCTCGTCTGTGGGCTGCTATAAAGGTGGCGGAAGAGCGTTTTCTCTCATGTAGAGCACCTGCCCCTTTTTGTTGTGTACCTGACTTCCGGTTTGCCACAGGTAAGAATGCTCCTTGCAATCGCTTAGTTATGTTTATGGACAGTGGTACTCATTTAAATGGTTTTTAGGTTTCCTCTGGACTCGTTAATAGTGAGGTCTTCTCCTACCAACCCTCCTTTGACTTTCACTTTCATCTCAGGTATGGATGCTTTTTGCTATTTCTTGTCTATTCTAATGGGCAGAGGCAATCGTTTAAATCAGCCTTTAGAGTCATTTTGGATTCCTCAACAGTGACCTCTCTTACTGCTGACTCTCCTTCGAGTAGAGTGCACATTGTTTCATTGCGTGTCTGACTTCCGCTTCCGTCTCAGGTATGAATAACCTTTGCGACTTATTAATTATGTTTGTGGTATATGGTTCTCATCTAAATTGGATTATAGGTTTCCTCTGGATTTCTCAGTAGTGAAAGCTATTGCTATCGACTCTCCATCGTGTAGAGCGCATAGCTTTTCGCTGCACTCAACTTCCGGTTTCATTTCAGGTATGAACGCTATACACTAATTTCTCTGTGACTATGGCTTCAGGTACTTATTGTTGCCTGTTATAGTTTCACCTTAGACTTTTGGTTCCCGTTTGAACAACATTGCCCTACTGGTGTCGCTAAGTGGCTCGTTTCCTGTACTTCCTGGTTGTAACCGGGATTGCTAGTGGTTGTCTAACGTTTTGGGAACAGGTATGTACTTTTTATTTAGTACATTCATAATTCTCTGTGGTATGTACCTGTTGATTTGTTCCATTCTGATTATAGAAACTGTGGGTGCTGCGGATGTGTGCATGAACGCTGCTGCTTTGTTTTGCTTTGCTTTGCTTTTGTCTGCTTTGTCTTGCTCTTTGGTTTCACTTAAACTTTGCTTTGCATTAATAATTTTTTTTATATATGTTAATTTTGCTTTTCATTAACTTTGCTTGCATCAGCTGTGCATTAACTCTGCTTTGCATAATTGTTGCTAGTTTTGTTTTATTAATTGTATTTTGCTTTATAGTTATTGGGTAACTGTATACATTAGGCCTCACTGCTGTGTTGCATGACTGCTGCTTTGTTGGCGGGTTGCTTTGCCACATTGCTGCTGTGCATGCATTCGTGCAATTCCCAAGGTGGCGTAATTGGCTACAGTTGTTACATTTAGGGGATCGGCGGAGTTCAAGCCAGCCCCCTTCATCTCGCTACAATCAGCAGAGTTGGTAAAGTTACACTGAGTCGTACTAAACCCTGGACGTGTAGTTGACAAAGTGTATGATATAAATTTTAATTCAGTTTAATAATTTAACCCAAATCCCTAAAGATTCAATTCACCTCTGAACCAGAGCTGAAGTCATACACTATATAATATTATTTGAACTCAGGTAAATGAGGCTTGCAGGACGTACATAACAAATTCAAGTTTAAAACATGTAATGTTCACAAGAGCTGAAGTTGATAAAATGATCTAATACAACATTATATGATTATTATGATTATTGTGGATTTATAATGAAATGAAATGGCTTCCGGAACATTATGAGTGTGTGCCACAAACGAACATAACATGAGGGTTAAACAAGAAGAAATCTACTAATTTCCGAAGACATAATTTGGGCAAATATTTTTGAGGGGATTTTGCGCAAATATTGCTTTTACTATGTGACAATACTTTTCATATAGTTATAGAGTTAAACTGAATTTACAAAATCACTTATTTCTTTTAGAAATATCGTGTGTATTTAGTGTATTTAAGATCATGAAGTTTCTTTAAAGTTGGTGCCTGCTAAACACAGAGTGTCTACTCAGTTTGTCCCCTGGATACGTCTCCCCACATGTATAAAATTTCAGATAGTTTAGCGCACCAAAGTTATAGACAGTTTCATGGGAGCAAATCTTGCCCACTTGGTCTCTGGGCTGCAGATTCTTCTAGCTCCTTTTTTAAGCCTCTTGAACAGGCGCAGTTGTCATGGAAAGATTTGGAGAGATCTAGCAAACTACCAATCATACTTAGCAAAAAGGTTTGGGTTCTCAGTCTATCTGCTTGCAGTATGTCCATATTTAAATTTCTAGACTACGTGAAGTACACACGGTATCTGTGGTAGCAACTAGCTTGCTAATCTATAAAAGTAAAGAACAAGACTAACAGTGCAATCTTCCATTAATTGAAAAATGGCAAAACTATCCTTGACCTATGAAACCTAAACTGTCAATCTCAATTAGACTTATACATTCATGTCTTTGTAGAATACACATAGAGAAACCTGTTTCTTTGTAGAGTATTTATACTTTTGTACTTAACGTAGATTTTAGATTACATACAAAGCTGTTTTTTTATTTTATTTATTTATTTATTTATTTTTTGCATTAGTGATAGTGCCAAGATGTGAATCTGGAACAGCTGTTTACAACCTGGCCACTCTATCTACTATACCATAGACATTAGAGAAATACAGAGATTTGCTTGTGACTTTGCATGATTTGTTATTTTGCTAAATCTTGAAGCTGAATAAACATTAAAGTTAAAATAATAATTTTAGAGAAAAAGACACATTCTTTCTCTGTTAAGTTAGGAAAATCATTATATAATAATAATGTTATATGTAATAATGTTTGAGCTTGTAAGCATTATCGCCAAACTCTACGGTGTTGTTGACAATGTTACCATTGAAAATAAATTAAAACAGTTAATCCTGGTCAAACAAGTGTCTTATTTCTGATTGGACAAGAAATATTCCATGTTATCACCAATAAACTTGATGGAAGCGTGCCCACATCCACATAATAGTTCCCTCTGAATAACCCAGGAAAGGTGAAAACAGCAAAAAACTAAAAGAGTGGAAAACAAGCTATTGTAATATACCTAGTAAATGTCTATATACAAAAAGTAAGCAGAGATAAACATTTTAAAAGTGATACAGAATTATTTTGTGCACAATTAAATTAAATTGTGTTGCTCATTTGTAAATCTTTGTCCGAATTAACCATAAAAAAATGTAAAATGTTTGGGGTGAATTAATTTACAGTAATAATTAATTGAACTGTACATTCTACCTAGCACTAATTCCAAGAAGGTGCTCTGTCAACTGTATGGCAAGATTAACAAACTGCAGTACACACATGGACTGTTTATTGACGCTGGAGATTTCAACCATGCAAATCTCACATCAGTATTCCCTAAATTCCATCAGTATGTGGACTTTGCAAAGAGGGGAGAAAACATGCTGAAACATGCATGTTTACGCAACCATTCCTGACACATATCTTGCTAAACCCAGCCCTCACCTTGGCTACTCAGACCACATCTCTGTTATGCTAATTCCAGCATACAAATCAGTCATCAGATGATCAAAACCAGTTCTGAAACAGGTGAAAACCTGGCCAGCAGGAGCCATCATGGCTCTTCAGGACTGTTTTGAGAACACAAACAGGAACATGTTCAGGAAGGCTGAGTCATACAGTGACTTCACAAACTTGGAGGAGTACAAACATGGCCCTAAGAACAGCAAGGACCAAGCTGCCCTGGGCCATCATAGCGGCAACTACTTCAAATACAGCAGTGAAAAGCCAGTACAAGCCATAACTACCTGCAACAGATCATCACCTGTATGTGACAGTGATGGCTCCATTGCAGATGCGCTGAACATCTCCTATGGTCAGTTCAAAGCGAGCAAGTCCATCCATCTTCCATACAACCAGGTGTTGTGTCTTACCATGATTGATGTGAGGGAAGCTCTTTACTGAGTCAACATCCCTGGCAGGGTGCTCAGCGAATGTACTAAACAGCTGGCAGATGTTCTTACTGAAATCTTTCAAATCTCTCTGAGCATCACTTTTGTTCCCACGTGCTTCAAGAATACCACCAAATGCCCCCATATCAGAGAAATCTTCTGTGTTCTGTCTCAATGACCACTGTCCTGTTGCATTCACCCTGCTGCTGACATACCATGGACGACGCCATCTCCCCTACACTTGATCTGGCCCTCACACACCTAGACAACAATGGCACATACTGTATGTTTGAATGATGTTCATAGACTTCAGCTCAGCATCCAACACCATTATCCCTCAGTACCTGATCGGGAAGCAGAGCCTGTTGGGGCTGAACACTTTCTTATTGATCCTTTTTGCACAAGAACTTTTTATTTGCTGCTACTACAACACAAAATGTTTACTGCCTTTACCTTCTCATTGAAAATCTTGATCTTAATTCAACTTTGTGTACTGGTCAGTGTTACATTGTCACAGTGTCACAGTGTATTACATTGTCAGGTTTTTAAATGCCTGCACATTTCAGAGGTGAGTACAATTTACAATTACTCTGTTACATTTACTTGAGTAACGTAAAAAAAAAAAAAAAAAAAAAAAAAACTTCTCAGTAGTTTTACTACACCATACGTTTTACTTTTACTTGAGTAGATTTGTGAAGAAGAAACACTACACCGCTACTCCACTACATTTGGCTACTCCCCTACTCTGCTTCATTTGAAGCCACTTGATTCGTTACTTTTCTAACCATTTATTCTACACATGCCACCTGTAGATATAGCACTTGGCTGTTTCACCAATCAGATGCAGCAACAATAATCACATGACTCTGTTTGACCAATCAGCCACAAAAACAGTAACCTGGCATCATATACAAAGCAGGTTTCGCTGGCAAAAGAACAGCTTCATACTGTGGTGGGTACAGTTACTTTTACTTGAGTACATTTTTTGGCTACTCTACCCATCTCTGGGACATTTGCACAAGTGCACTTTATGTTGTCTTTTTAATTGTGGGCTGCTGTGCAGTTCTCAGGCATGACATACATTACTTGTGGAGGGCAGTCTAATTTTGAGTATCTCAAGTATTGCGTGTCACTGAAGCCAATAATGTGTTAATCTCTCTCAGGCACCCATTGACAGCAAGCAACAAAGCTCATAAACATGTCAAGCTCAAATTGTAAATATGATATGTATTTCTCTTTTTGGAACATGATATTTGAGATAAATATTTCAGCTAAGTTTTTGTTTGTGATATTTCATGTATTTTGTCCCACAGGACTCAGATATTGATTTGCGTATGAAGTACCATAAAGCAAACTGTGATGGGAGTGTATGTCGTACTGAAAGAAGGAGTGCTGCCTGACAATGACCCACAGGACATTGGTGTCCTAGTTAACTTTGTGGGTCAAGTCCTCAGTGACTTGAGTAGCATTGCACAGGATTGTGCGCTGTTATTTGAACTGATATGCTGTTTGAACCTGAGCTTGAAGTCAGTCTTGAAGAAGATCTTTCTAAATCTAAATGGACAGAGGTTGTTATCCAAGGCACAGTTGCTCAAAAACAAGCTTTTGGAGTAAGTGACCTTGAACAAGACTTTTAAGTCAAACAAAATGCACTTGAAGTTTCTTTTGTATATGGTAAACTTATTTTTGGCACAGTTCTTCCAAACAAGCTACTGGAGCAAGTGAACTTAAACAAGACTGGTGTACTTCAGGAAGATGCACATTTTTAATTGGATAGAAGGTATTTTATAGACAACCGTTATTCATGACACATTTCCTTTAAACAGGGTGCTGGAGCAAGTGAGCTTGGTGTAAAATAGGGAAGATGCAGTAGTACTCGTTTGTTTTGTTTGTTTTAAAAGGACTGAGACTATTTTAACAAAGGGATAACTGACTGAAGCTGTTGTTATACACTTACACATGTTTCCTGAGAGTGGAGCAGTCACTGCAGAATATTTGTCAGTTTCCAGATGTGCAGCAACATAGCTACAGTGGTAATTTAGAATTATTAAAATTTTCATGTGATATCACAGCAAGCTGCTGCAAGTTATTTATATATATGAAATATATAGTATTGCATCAGACTATCCTTTTTATTTATTTTTTTGTTATACTCACAAATGTTCATTTCATGTTATCAATTCATGTTCAAATGTTTTTTGGTTGTGTCAGGCAGAGGTTTTCATTTTTTTTTTAAGTTTTAGACGACCAAAAGGACATTAAAGTCCTACAAGCTTGCTTGGGGATCATTTTTTGTTAGCTAAATGTTTCTTATACATTTTGTAACAAAATACTCACATGTATAGGATACTTGTGAGAGTAAAGAGTGAAGAAAGCCGTTTAAACTTATTTCGTGCATGATAAAGCCCAGTGAAAAATTAAACATTTTAAACAGTTTTTTGTAGATTACTGAAGTTTTAGTAATGTCATGCTTCTTAGTTCTGTCATCTAAAACAAATCTAATTGAAACAAGTTAGATATTCTTTAATTTACCAAAACCATATATGAACAAGACATTAACTAGTTGATGTTACAAGGCAGAAATTAGTTGAAATGAAGTGCTTTACTGACATTAAGTGAATAACAATAGATTTGAATAGCCTAACACAAAATAAAAATTACACTCGTAAACCAAATTGAATTTTCCCATAAGAAATAATGGAAACTCAAATTACTCGTTCCACAGCCCAAAAAATAAATACATAAAAATAATTAATACAATATATGAAGTAAAAATAAAACAAATTAAGCTGTACTTTACCTTAAAAAAAAGTAAAAATAAATTCAGACAGATAAGTGTTTGTGCGCGCAGGCGCTGTGTATGTGTGTGAATCTAAAGTAAGCCCTCCCCTCTCCCCCTGTACTCTTAACCTGTACTTGAACCTGCACTCTGCGTCAAAACAAGAAGCGCCTGCGTGATACATGATACTCGGTACTTGTAAACCAAGACTTGTTAGTTTTCTAAGTCAAAATTTATTAAAAATCTTTGCTCATCCCTCGCAAACCGCATTACTCACAATCCGAGGTTCCACTGTAGTTGGAAATGTATATTGTGTATGTATGTTGTGGATATGTGGATATGCTTTTCTTTTCTGTTTGTTCCATTTACTTGTTTGTTACATTTACTGCTTCAGTGTGAAAAGGCCTGAAAATCATCACTAACTACAAGACGCCATCCCCCAACTCTGTAGGAAAGCAACAGCTGGTTGATGACCTGAATGAGAGCCTGTGACTGCACTTCATCCTCCAACGTCTGGACAAACCAGGAACTTATGCAAGGGTGTTTTTTTTTTATAGATTTTACATCAGCATTTAATACAATCATCCCAGCACTGCTTCAGACCAAACTAATCAAGATCTCTGTTCCTAGCTCTATCTGTCATTAGATCACCAGCTTTCTGATAGATAGGCAGCAGCTAGTGAGACTGGGGGAATTCATGTCCAACAGCCACACCACCAAAACTGGAGCCCCCCAGGGATGCGTTCTCTCCTTGCTGCATTTCTCCCTCTACACAAACACCTGCAGCTCTATAGATCCCTATGTCAAGCTCCTAAAATTAGCAGGTGACACTACAATCATAGGCCTCATTCAGGACAATGACAAGTCTGCATATAGAAACGGGGTTGAGCAGCTGGCTGAATGGTGCAGTCACAACAACCTGGAGCTGAACATGCTCAAAAAAGGGGGGATGAACGTGGACTTCAGGAGAAACCCCCCTGCACTTCCCCCACTCAACATCATGAAGAGCATTGTGATGGCAGTGGAGTCATTTTGGTTCCTGGGCAAGACCATCTATCAGGACCTGAAGTGGGACATTCACATTGACTCCATTGTTAAAAAGGCCCATCAGAAGTTGTATTTCCTTCCTACAGTTTTTACCCGAGACAATTTACCTCATGAACAGTTAAATGTTCTTCTCACAATGCAATAAATATATGTGCAATATTGTGTGCAATTCCACTGTGTAATATACTGTGCAATACCACAGATATTTATTTAATTATTTGATAAAACCTTACATCCTACTCCATTTCTTGTTAACCGTTTTGTTCTGTCATCTCTGGAAGCTCCTTCACTAAAATTAATTCCTTGTACGTGCAAATGCAGTTTTTATTCCTTGAACCTGTTCAAAGACTTTTAATAGTAGTTTTACATATGATAAAAAGTGTGTTTGTTTAGTGGATTACAATGCCGTTTTTATGTGTTTTGCTCACATTCATGTCAAGTGGGAATTTATTAAACCGGTTCCGCTGCTGGCGAATTGGGGTTTTTAAGACAAATTAACAAGACCAAGCTGACCCAGCAAAACATCAAATACATAAAATACAAATGTTTTTAATGTAATATGACAAAATAATTTGAAGCTTTTATATTTTTTCTTTTTTTTATCACACAATGTTTTTCTCCTCTATTAATTATAATGTTCTTCTACTCTGCAGTACTATAGTTTTTACTAATGTTGATAAATATTTCAAATTAAATTTGTAAATAAATAGCTCATAAATATTTGTCTCTTTTTCGTGTTTAAATTTTTTTCAATTTAGTATACACCTCAGCGCCATTTTTATACTCATTATATAAGCTCCTCTATGGTGGCCCAGAAGGGCAAATCATCTTTCCCGTATATGTGTATGTTTTTTCCCTTGTAAATGTTTTTATTTTTATTTTTTATCCCTTGTAAATGTATGCTTTTTCCGTTAAAAAAACGTGTTTTTTCCCATTTGAGACCTCTCTTTCTCCTGTACTTTGCAAGCTAAAAGTTAAACCTAATGCGCAAAGGACTATGGGACTGAGGTCAAAATGCAACTGAGCAAAGAATCGTGCCAGATATCAGCTCCAGGACTTATTATGATGGAATATACAGTGAATTATAGTGTGATAACGTTATTATTTTTGCTAAATTTGCAACTGGACACACTTAGCAGGTACTGTTTAATATATAAAAATTAACCGGATGTTACTGTTTTAGGCACTAATGATAACTTTGTAGCAGTGCTAATGCTATTGGAGTGTTTGCTGAGTGTAAATGTCAGTGATTAAAAGGAATAGTGTCTCATTTAGACCATTAAACACTGATGCAAACCCTCAGCTCCATGGCGTCTCTGTAATATACATCCAAATATCAATTTACAGTGGATCCTCGGATTGCAAGTAACGTGGTTTACGAATGTTCCGCAAACCGAGCAAAGATTTTTAATACATTTTTAATCGGAAACCGAGCAAGTATTAGTTTACGAGCACCGAGTATCATGTATCACGCATACGACTCTTATTTTGACACCGAGCGGCAAGTGATCACAAGTGAGCCAATGATTTTTCTCTCTCTTGCGCTGCGGAATTATGGGTAATCGTCTCCCCTGCTGCGTCTTAGTGCTGCGTCCCTGCTGCGTCTCTCCCTCTCCCTTGTGTGCGCGCGCGTGTAATTTGACACAGTGCCCCACACACACCAACACACACACACACACACACACACACACACACACTTTACTCATGTGTACTTTGGTGTGTGCGCGCACGTGTAATTTGACACCGACAGACACACACAGACACTCTACCCGGCTGCACACGCGCTTTATTTAGACAGAAAACTCAGCTCTGTCACGATTCTTTTCAAAGGTAAGGTGCTGGTTCATTTGTTATTTTTAATTTTTTACTTGGTATGCACTCACGTGAGTGTCATTAGAGAAATTTCTTTTTTTTCCGCTAAAACAGTGCTTCCATTGTGTATGTTAGTTGTGAAACTTAAAAAGCGAGGTGTGGGGAGGGAGGAGGAGTTTTACTGTTTAAGACGAGGCGAGGGGCTAATTCCACACACACACACACACACACACACAAATACACGGCGCCTGCGCGCACAAACGTAAACACTTATCTGTCGGGATTTATTTTTACATTTTTTAAAGGTAAAGTAAAGGTTAATTTGTTTTATTTTCACTTTATATATTGTATCAATTATTTTTATGTATTTATTTTTTTAGTCTGTTGAACGAATAATTTGAGTTTTCATTATTTCTTATGGGAAAATTCGATTTGGTTTACGAGTGTTTTGGAATATGAGCCTGCTTCCGGAACAAATCATGCTCATAATCCATGGTTCCACTGTATAATTAAGTCATAAAAAGTCATAATATGTTGTATCAAAGAAAAACTACAGTCATGGTAATTTCCACATATGTGTATTTTATACAACAACATGAAAAATCAGAACCAGACCTATTGATATTTACTGTACAATAATGACTCAAAAAAAAAAAAAAACACTGAACATTGAAACAAGTTCACTAGCTGACAATTTTATTTGTATAAAGAATAAACAGTTATATATCCTATCTCTGTTTGTATCTGTTTATTGTTATAAAAAAATCTATTTAAAGACAACAAACTTTTAAATATAGAAATATATATTTAAATATAGAAATAACTGTAAAACTAGACCTTCTGAATGAAACATTAAACTAACTAAAAGAAGACTCTCTAAAAATGCTGTGTTGTTTCTGTAAACACATTGTTGGGTTGCACATGTTGGGTCAAATAAGATGTAGTGAGTCTTTTACAAATAAACACCTGGTTGGGTTAGTTTGACCCAACAACTGGTTTATTCTTTATTATCTAAATGTATGCTTTTTCTTTTATGCATTTGGTTTCTCCAAATGGCAGCCTGCAAAATGTTTGAAACATTATTGTTATTGTGTTACAAGTCTAGTTTTAAGAGTTATTTAGGTGAGAATACATGTGTGTACAGCTCAAAACCCTCCATCGGTTATTAATGTTACACCTGTGCCACCTCAGTCCCGGGGAATAAGATCTGGTTCTCCGGATTACTGAGTCGCCTCCTTGTCTCCCCCTAGTGTGTCTACGTGTGTATATGTTTGACGTTAGCACTTAATTAAAATCACCTGTGTCTCCCTAATGTGTCTCACTATTTAAACCAGCCGAACCCGTAGCACACTGTTCGCTCACCGTTGTGCACATTGTTTATGCTTGGTGTCGCCCATGTTATTTGTATATGTCTATTTCTCCCCAGGACTGAGCAGTGTCTGCAGGGCAGGTGGTCTTTTCAGTTCCTACGGACCGAGGGCAAGGTCAAGGCTGAGAGGTTCTCAGCCCTGTCTCTATTTCCGTTTCCAGTAAACGGGTAGTTTTTTCTAGCCTTTGTTTTCTTTCGGATTCTACGAATCCAAACCGCCCGCTGGGGAGTTATTCTGGTTTTGTTTGTTTGGGTTTATTTATGGTGTGTTATTTTTGTTACATGGACTTACATCTGCAATAAGTGACGAAGAATAAAACTCATCTTGTTCTCCCTGCATCTGCGTCCGCCTCCTTGTTACAGAGACATGACAATTAAAGATTTAACTATTTAGAAAAAAATGCCCCAACGATTTCTGAGATTTGAGCTTCAGGAAATCTCCACACCAGCCCAGCCTCATCTCGGAAAGAATTTTTAATCGTTTACTAAACGCTTGCTATTGTTTACTTATAATATTTGTTAATTTAATTTCAATTAGGTTTGGACTCGAGATTTTGATTTGGCATCGTGATCCTCCTCTTTAACTTCCTACATACTCTAATCAGCACTTAGCCGCATGCATAAAATTAAAGAATGCGTTGGGGGAAAAACAGCAAGGACACTGACGCTGGCCATTTTAATAATTCATTGATAAATTAGTGATTTCTTTGGTTTCAGCTGTAGTGATGAAGATAATCAGGTCATCTTATAGTCTCCGCAGCAGTGGGTGCACCAATAATTCACGTTTCATACAAATTACATAATCTAAAATTAGTTTTCCATCCAATTAAATCCAATTAAAGGTTTTCTTGTCTTTGAACTACACAAAGCAGTGGCTTCCCACCTGGGAGTTTCTCCAGCATACTGTATATCAGATTAATGGACATGAGTCCTCATCTACAGTTTTATCAGCCCAAATGTAATCAATAATATTTTTTAAAAATGTATTCTTCTTGTTTTTAATATTATTTTGAAGTAAATAAAACAATAATGGCTAAAATAGTAAAATAAATAGTTTATTTATTTTAACTATTTAAACCATTAGTCATGTGGGCAATTATATGATTTGTATTGAAAACTTCTAACTACAAAGTGGCAGCTGACACACCTAAAAATAGATGCAGGATTATTTTTTATAGTCTAAATAAAAATGCTTTTCTAAAAGTTGTTTACTTCCTCCTCTTTAATTTCCTACCTAGTCTAATGAGCACGCAACCACACGCATAAAGTTTTCCAGCGCGCAGAGGAATTTTGTTGTACTAAAGAATATTTATGCAGTATAATCAGGGCCTCTTGTTCCTATTTATCCTGGGTTGTTGTTGTTTTAGTGTTACTGTGTGTGTTTTACAATGTCAGCCAACATTCAAACGCAAATAATTCACCCGTCCCCAGGTGTGAATCAGCGGTTCTCACCTACACTTCCAGAGGAACTGAAATGCCCCCCTCTCCACTTTAAGACCCTCTTGGATCTGAGACCTTTCTGAAAACCTGCAGCGCTTCAGGCTTCTTTTTAAATTTGTGATTTCATCTTCTGGATTCCAGATTCTAAAATTGATATTGATACCGTTTTCAATCCCTGGAACGGAAGAAATTGAGATTTTCCTTATCACAACATAAATTGTGTTGTTTTAATCACTCTATACACAGGTTTCTTTGGTATTTTTCTAAAATATTAAAATATTATATTTTATAAAAAAAATCATAATAAAAAACAAAAGAATATTCAATTTGTATTTTTCATTTGTAAAATTGCATTAAAAAAATCAGGGTTGTGTATGTAGTGATTAAAAACAATACAAAGCATGTTATGATGGG
Source organism: Clarias macrocephalus (assembly GCA_011419295.1). NCBI lineage: Eukaryota > Metazoa > Chordata > Actinopteri > Siluriformes > Clariidae > Clarias > Clarias macrocephalus. The sequence goes on along the minus strand of JAAGKR010005150.1, from coordinate 32,353 downwards.
GAAACTTTCCATTGCTTCCATTCCAGCGAATGAAAAACGGTAACAATGTAAATTTTAGAATCCGCAGAATCTCTTTGGTCTGAGCAGAACCTCTCTCTTCTCTGAATACGCTGTGTTCATGGGGGTGCGGCTTAGAAACACGTATCTCAGTTTATTAATCCACGCATTCTGTTTAGGTTTAGTATTTAGTTTGCACTGTTTGTTCGGTTTGTATATTTGTTATGCTACAGCTATATTATAACACTCAGAAAGAACTTTTATTTGAGGTAAAGTGACTGATGTGCCTAACTTTTGTCACCAGAGCCTCTGTTTCACTGAATAATCCACTACTTTTCATGGATATGTAAAAGCTATTAACATCTCTTAGGTGACCCCCCCCCCCCCACACACACACACACACAAACACCAAAACACACAGAAAGGAGACCAAACGTCATCAGAACGTACCTCCCCCAAACAGCACAGCAATGAGTATTTACTTACATCTGAACCGAGTCGTTTACATAAATCACTGATCAATATCTCATCATATCAGTTTATTCATAATTTGATATGAGATTGTACAGATTGTACCTGTTTTACATGGAAATATACAGACTTGTTACTGAATGATTTACTCTGATAAAGAGCCATAAGAAGAGTGGCAGCTGGCACACCTAAAATAAATGCAGGATTATTATTGATAATCTAAATAAAAATGCTTTTCTAAATGTGGGCTATTGTCATTTACTTACAATATTTGTTAATTTAATTTAAATCATGGCATCTTGTCGTCTCCACAGTAGTGGATACCCCTATAATTCACTTTTCATACAAATTACATAGTCTAAAATTAGACGTCTAAAATTGTTTTCCATTAGTTTATATAAAAGCAGACATTTCACTTATTATAAGTACATATTCTTCACATCTGTGAGGCAAGTATACACAGAGTTTTGGTTCATTTTCTGACGTGCTCAAGTTCATAGAAAACAACATGCACCCTGTTTGCTTTCATTATTTTACAAAACCATTATGTTGTGAGTGCACTTAAATAAAAGTGGAGTCTTGTAAAGGCTATATAGCTTATATAATTTTCTTATATTGTTTTTGAACATTAATCTGGCAAACTTTTTTCTGATGCATACCCAGAGTCTGTTTTCTGGCTACGCTAGTGTTACACATGATATAATCTAAAGGCTAGATATAAGGTACCACCCCTAGAGGGCACTGTGTGCATGGTTTTCTGTTTGTGTAGTTTTGCTAGTCGACTCAGTTTCCCAGAAGGCACTTCGGTCAGGTGATGATGGAGCTCACCTGAACCGAAGTAGCGCATTAGAATTGTTATAAATAGCTGGTTGTTCTGGGAAACGAGGTCGAGCATTAATTATGTCGAGTGGGCTTTACTTTTGTTTGGTTTTATGTTAAGTTGGCTCTGTATTGTTATGTCATGTGTGTCCAGTTAAGTGGTCTTTTTAGTTTGTTCTTTGATATGTGTGAGTACCGTTCAGTGTGTCTCTAGTGTTTCCCCTACCTCTCGTCTCTATGGTTTCTGCCCAGTGTCTGGGTTCTCCTCCAGTTTTTGGGTTCTCCTCCGGTCTCCAGGTTCTCTCCCCCTGTGTCTAGGTTCTCTCCCTTGCCTCTAGGGTTTCCCTTTTCTCTACGGTTTGGTTTCTCCCCAGTCCCTAGTGTTTCCTGTGTCTCTAGGTTCTTCCCTGTATCTAGTTGCTGGTGTCTGCCCTAGTCGCTGGTGTCTGCCCTAGTCACTGGTGATTCTAGACCCCGTTATAGTGTAACTAGGTTTGCTAACAAATTTGATCGTTACATATTGGTGGCCCGTACGTAGGGGGAATCTGTTTTTGTACTTTTCCGGTGTTGTGTGGCTTTGCAGAGCAGGATGGACGATAACATGGCTAATGCTAACAATAAGCTTAATGCTAGTGGGGCCGTTAAGGCCAACTCAGTTGTTACCAAGTATATAAAGGAGATGATGCTATAGATTTAGCAGGAGGTTCTTTTGTGACTTGCTGTAATCCTGCAGCAGAGATAACTTAATTCATTAGTTCATTGTATATATGTATGTATTATATAGATAGATCTTCTGGTGATGATGCTCATGATGCTCATGTGTCTAATATGGCTGTTGTACAAACACTGCAGACACAGGTAAGTCAACGTGAGGTGGATTTATTGGCTCTTTCAGAAAAAGTGAGCATGTTAGAACATACTTTTAAAGAATCCATTAACAGCAATATTAACAGGGGAACCAGTTTTCGGCAGGCAGTGGATGCTAGCTTAGCAGAGCTGGAGCGCTACTGCCAGGAGACCCTCAAAAAACTGGAGAGAACTCTTGCAGACAGTTTTTTTGCGGAGAGTTGCTAGGTGGGGGAGGCAGGTGAAGAAGCTACATCTCACAACCACGCCCACTCTCCACAGATTACAGGCCTGCGCCCCTGCACCATCACACTCCTCTGCACTGTGTTCACCCAGGACTCCCTTCGCTTCACAGAGGGGAGATGTACAATATAAAGTAAGCCATGTAACCCATGATGTTCCTCCCTGGGTTCCAGCATAAAGCTATATTCCCATCATTGCGGAGACCGGGCAAACTGCTTTGGCCAAAGCTGCACCTGCTAAGCTAGCTGCACCTGCACCTGCTAAGCTAGCTGCACCTGCACCAGTTCTGAGCCCAAGTGGGAGGGTCCAGATGAAATTAAAATAAAAAAAGGGCCAATAAATCAGACCATGTGTTGGGGTAACCCACAATAAAACAAGGTATTTAATGTAGTGAATTTATAGCACCAGTACGGACGCTCTGCTCCGACGCCGGAAGGACTTCATGAACTTTTTTAATAATAAAATTGTAAATATTAGGCATAAAATTGAGGCTTTGAAACCGGACAATGTAATTGATGAGAATGAACTAATTTCACTAATCTTTTCTACAAATTCATCAACCTGTGTATTAGATCCTATACCGACACATTTTCTCAAACAGATAGATAATGAATTCTTCACTCAGCATTGGGTATGTTCCAAAATCTTTTAAATTAGCAGTTATTAAACCGATAATTAAGAAGTCTGACCTCAACCCCTGTCAGCTGGCCGACAGGGGTCGAGGTCAATTACAGGCTGATATCAAACCTCCCCTTTATCTCTAAGATTCTGGAAAAGATAGTTGCGGAGTAGCTATGCTCATATCTACATAGAAATAACATACATGAACTGTATCAGTCAGGATTTAAGCCTCATCACAGCACAGAGACAGCACTCGTTAAAGTAGTTAATGACCTCCTATTGACCTCTGATCAGGGTTGCGTAACTATTCTTGTTACCTCGACCTCAGTGCAGCTTTTGACAACATTGATCATAGTATTCTTCTTTGCAGATGAGAAAATGTAGTAGGAATTAAGGGAACAGCCCTCTCCTAGCTCAGATCCTATTTGATTGATCGTTATCAGTATGGATAATCAGTAAATGGTCATTATTTTGCATGTTCTCTAGTGGAATTTGTTTTGCTGACGACACAGTTATACGTCTTAGCAAAACCAGATGAGAAGAACAGCTTGCTAAAGTTGAGCAATGCATAAAGGATATAAGAGACTGGATGCTAATTAACTTTCTTCTGCTTAATCTTGATAAGACAGAATTTCTAATAACAGGGCTGCATGCAGCTAGAAGCAAGATTTTAAATCACAGCATAACTTTAGGTGGCCTATCTATTCTATCTAGTGCAACAGTAAAAGACCTCGGTGTGACTATAGATTCTAGTCTTTCATTTGAAGCTCATGTAGACAATATCACCAGGATAGCTTTCTTTCACCTCAGAAATATTGCCAAGTTAAGGAATATATTGTCACTTAATGATACAGAAAAACTAGTTCATGCTTTATCACCTCTAGGTTGGACAACTGTAACACCTTACTGTCTGGTTGTTCAACTAGGTGCATAAACAAGCTTCAGTTAGTTCAGAATGCAGGCAACTTGTCAGTACTGCATATTATGAAAACTACAGCAGAGCTTTTTCTTACAAATCCCAAAGTTATGGAATAGCCTTCCAAATATTGGTCGGGACTCGGACATAGTCTCACTGTTTAAGTCTAGGCTAAAAAGCAATTTATTTAGCCCAGCATTTTTGTAAATAGATTTGCCTTAGGTAAAGGAGCAGATCTGGGGGACTCATGGACATAGAGTATTATAGTGAACTCGTATGTTTCTTCCCCACTCTCATTGATCACTCAGGTTTGTTGATAATGAGGTGATTGGTTGCTTTACATCTCATGAAGCTCTCATGTCTGTCTTTCCTTCTAGCTCTCCTTTTTAGCTATGCTGTTATAGTTAGTCCTGCCGGAGTCCCTGCTACATTCACCTTATACATTATGTGACTGTGACCATACCCAACTGTCATCTCTCCTAATCTTCTCTCCCTCTATCTCTTTCACTCTCTCAGTCGAGCTACACATGTCGGTCCTGAGCTGACCTGATCCAGACTCCTTCTGCCCTCTGGACCTGTCTGACTCATCCTGGTTCCCCGCTTCTTGTTGGAGATCTTGTCATATGGATGCTCCGTGTGTCTCTTTAGGTTTTCATCTGGTGTCTGGAGACAGTTTCACTCTACCATGAAGACAGTTCTGGCCTTGACTAATGTTGACAGCTGTTTCTCGGAGGACTTGACTAGGCTGCAGTCGCTCGATAGTTGGAATTCCCGACAAGTCTCCCTGAGCCTCCCATAACTACCTGAACTCCATATTTACATCAATTAACATCAACTGATATGCTGAACTGCCTGCCACATAACACACAGTATGAATGCAGATCAATTCCTGCTTTCTGTTTCACCCAAATGAGGATGGGTTCCCTGTCGAGTCCGGTTCTTCTCAAGGTTTCTTCCTACTGCCATCTCAGGGAGTTTTTCCTTGCCACTTGCTCATCATATGACCATTTTTGATTCATACACAGTCACATTCCATACAAACTTAGATAATTATTTTGATTGTGTAAAGCTGCTTTGCGACAACGACAATTATTAAAAGCGCTATACAAATAAAATAAAATTGAATTGAAGTCCAGCGGAACCATTTCTTTACTTAACATATGACAAACTTGAAACTTTACATTTGGACAGAGCGAATTACAAAAGTGACCCACAACAATATTTCATTAAATATAAAGTATCTTATTGCCACTTACACTAGCTTTATACTGCTATAGTTACCTCTGCTGTGCCATTTTATCTGTAATGGTACCCTCCAGAGGTTAATGCACAATGGCTTAGTGAATAGCATGCCTAATATGTACTAACCCATCAAATGTGGTACAGTCTGTTCAATCATACAATGATGAACTTGATTCATGATTTAGCAGGGGGGTTTGGGGGCAGATTACTTTTTCACATATGCTGTAAAAAAAAAAAAAAAAAAAACTGTCTAATGACTGGCCAAACAAAAACCGTAAAATTAAGGTAAAATACTCTAGTTCATATTATGTGCAAAAACATTAAATTGTTAAATAAATAACAAAAATTGTTATTTAATCTTTTACAGAGAAAAAATCTTATTTTACAAATTTATACGATTAAACATCTTCATTAAAGCAACAGCACTAGAAGTTTAGCAATGAAACACCGTTATTTTACAGATTTTTGCTAAATTTATACGATTGAAGACCTTCAATAGAGCAACAGTACTATAAGTTTAGCAGTGAAACACCATTATTTTACAGATTTTTCCAAAATTGATGATTTAACACCTTCATTAAAACAGCACTCGATGTGTTGCAGCAACATGTTTTTATTTTACAGCTTTTTCCAAAAGTATTACAATCAAACAATCAAGCAAAAGCATTAGACAATTAGCAGAGAAACACTGTTATTTTACAGATTTTCCCTAAATTGAAAATCAAACACCCTTAAATAAAGGAATAACACAAAAAACCCTGTTATTTCACAAATTTTTCATAAATTCCTATGAAGTGTTAACACAAACTCAAGGTTATACTATTTGTAAAAGAGCCTGTAGAACTGTGACACAGTATAGTACAAGTATGATGTGAAATACAATAAAAATACGTTTTATAGCATTGCACTGAAATCCTAAAATGAAAAACAAAATGAAATATTTAGACTATTGTGCTATAACAGTGGAACATTCTCTCTCACAAACATAAAGATTGCTGTGAAATATCCTTGACTACAAACCTATGAAGAAATGAACAATTTCAAACAAGAATACCAATGTTCCAATTCAAGTTGGATTGGAAAATGTATTACAAATAAAGTACAATGTGGTCCCTTTTTTTACTCTATAGTTCTTATATAATTTATGTCTATAAATAACTTCACCTTTTAGTTCAGAATCCTAATGCCTTAGTGCAAGTAAGTCAAATCTAAAACATACCAAAATAGCAAAATGGTCAGTCCACTGTATCCAAGAAAGATTCAACTGGATCTATGGTGCATTAGGGTGGATTGGAAGAGAGAAGAAAAGAACACATTAGGATCTTAGATTCAAAAGAAAAAGTTTTTTTTTTTCTGTTCCCTGAGAAACAGATTAACAAAATACTCGAAATCATATTTAATACTAGATATGTTAAAGGGAAACTCAAGAACTTTTCAACTGGGGCCCAGTTGTGTCTTTTTGTTGTATGAGAGAACATAATCGTAATCAGTTCAGAGTATCATTATACATTATTTTCAGCACTGACAGGCTCTTAAAATTATAAGTGAGGCAATACAGAATCTCTACACAGTGAAAAATTGGACTCAAAATGATCCAAGGTTGAAGGAGTTAACTTTTAAATCACCATGAAAAGATTCAAGTAGTCTTATGTTGCACTCCATACTTAATAGTGATGGACTTGTCTCTCTACTGGATGCCTCTTCTCCCATGGTAAATGTTTGATCTAAAAATGGAAGCAAGTTTCATCATCACTGGCAGTAACAGAGCTGGAAAATGTTAATGAAAATATCACACAGAAGCAGGCAGCTACATATACATAGACGTTTTCAACATATTGATCTTTATGGAATTAGAACAATATGTGTCAATGTATATACTGTATTATATACAGTACAGACCAAAAGTTTGGACACCCCTTGTCATTCAGCGAGTTTTCTTTCTTGTGTTCTTTCTTGTGTTCTTTAGCCCAAACGCGTCTCTTCTGCTTGTTGCCTGTCCTTAGCAGTGGTTTCCTAGCAGATCTTCTACCATGAAGGCCTGATTCACACAGTCTCCTCTTAACAGTTGTTCTAGAGACGTGTCTGCTGCTAGAACTCTGTGTGGCATTGACCTGCTCTCTGATCTGAGCTGCTGTTAACCTGCGATTTCTGAGGCTGGTGACTCGGATGAACTTATCCTCCGCAGCAGAGGCGACTCTCGGTCTTCCTTTCCTGGGCCGGTCCGCATGTCAGCCAGTTTATTTGTAGCGCTTGATGGTTTTTGTGACTGCACTTGGGGACACTTTCAAAGTTTTCCCAATTTTTCGGACTGACTGACCTTCATTTCTTAAAGTAATGATGCCAATCGCTTTTCTTCACTTAGCTGCTTTTTTCTTGCCATAATACAAATTCAACCTCTTTGAATGAGAAGGTGTGTCCAAACTTTTGGTCTGTACTATATGTGAGAATATTTACATGAATATACATTCATACACAGTCTTATATAAGTATTGACATTAATTTACTGAATGGAATGAGTTGTTTAAAAGTACAAATACACAATGTTTGTGGAAGTTTCCAGTAAAAGCAGCCGTTAGAGTGGTTAATAACATGGCAGTATTGATAAATAAGTAATGAATTACCTTCGTTTACAGCAACAACAATAAGAATTAAAATGACAATAAAACATCTCTTACCCTCATTGTCTCTTGATCTTGCAGGTATTTTTCTCCCACTGAAACACGATGACATTTCAGAATCTTCTCCTCTGTCCCTTAGTGGCTGCTTTCCTCCTCACCTGTAGCTCACCAACGTGTCTTCACTCCTCTGAATTTACACACAAACCGTTTACCGGCTGCAGACCACTTCTGCGCGCGCTAAACATTTGAAGGACGCCTGTTTCCAATTGGCTGGTTCATATCACGTTACATCTGTGTCTGATACCTAAGCGATTTCGCGTCAGGTCCCGTCCTCACAATAATGCAGCGGTAATTAGAAACAAGATTAGAATTTTCCCATCTCCAACTTCTGATTGGCTGTGACAGTTAACGCGGAGAGCTTGCAGAGTTTTCGCTAACGTTTTTGATACAAAAATAACACAATAGTTCCCCTCATACAAGCAAAATATTAAAAATGTAACTTAAAGCGCTGCTTTAAAACAGCTACAGAGCAAATTCATTATCCTTAGTCAGAATATTCAGGCCTGCATTAAGAAAGCTGATGGCTAGATTGCCATGGTGATATTTCAGAACAAATGTCATCAAAACAAAAAAAAATATTTGTGGCGTTTACAACGTGTGCATGGGTGCTGCACTGAGTATCAGTTTCCTACATTCTCCTCACATTCTTTGAAGGCATAAAGCAGATACTATAGCCTACATGTACGTGTGGGACTTCTGCTGCTTTACTTGTGCCACTTCCTGTGGATACTCTTTTAAAATGTCATGAGAAAATGCAAAATTTGCATCTCAAACTTGAATGTCAAAGTATTATAAAATTAATGATAAAAGTAATGATTTACCTCAAAATTATAAAGAAAAATAATAAATTTTTAGTATGGACATTAACCTTTATCTAATGAGTTTCCTATTTAATTACAATGTATTATTGTAATTTTACATAAAGTTGTACATAATTTACAAAAACAGAAAAAACACAGTAAAAATAAAATGGTATTTTTCCCTGTTAAAAAATGTGAAAAAAAATTTTTTTTTTCAGTATTAAAATAATCCTGAAAAAACAGTCGACTTAATAATTTACAAATAATGTCTGTAATTTTACAGAGATTTGTATGTAGTTTTTTTAAAAAAGGAAAAGTACTATAAAATCTTTAAGTTATTTTCTGTAAAATTAGGACATTTTTTTACAGTGTAGGACGAGGTAGGGTTAGACAGTTTTTTTTTTCTTAATAAATAAAATCAGGTTTTAAAAACTGCTGTCTTTATCTTTGTGTAATATGAAAATTTGTTTGATCATCACAATTATTTCAGCATCACTAATATGCCACAAACAAACAAATAAACAAACAAACAAACAAACAAAAAACAGGAATTGGCAAATACTGTTTAACTCTATGGTAAAATGCTGGTTTAAAGTCATTTGGAGGAAGAGAGAGGGATGAACCTTATGTACAAAGCAAGCTGCAAAGACAGATTTGATTATTTTTTTTCAAGTCTACTGAAGAGGATTTAGCTATGATACAAACGCTATTTAAGTCCATCGTTAATTCCACCTTTAACTGCATTTGCTGTCATTTAGTACAACTCTATTTTAACAGGCTGATGTTACAGGTTATCAATGTTTATTTATAGCTTTTATCTTGTTGGCTAATATTAATCATTTGGATAATCATTACTGTTTATTAAATAAATCAAATATATTTTAGATGTGTGTGTGTGTGTGTGTGTGTGTGTGTGTGTGTGTGTGTGTGTGTGTGTGTGTGTGTGTGTGTGTGTGTGTGTGTAGGAACTCAATTTCTCCTCACCACATTTTGTTTTTAAATGATGTTCTACTGAGTCAGTTAATGGCAGGGGCAAGACAAGATTACATTTACTGCCTCCTGTCGTAAAGCTTACTACCATTGACCCCACACACAGGTAGACAATTAGACTGTAAATGGAAAAAAAATATATATATATATATAATATATATATATATATATATATATAAGATTCTGATATTCCTACAGACTCACCTGATACAGTCAATGTAACGGGATCACTGATTGTTGAGTTCAGAGAGTCATATCTCTCTCCTTTGCATGTGTAGTTACCACTGTATGACACTGTAATATACCAGGGGTGGTAATAATTTGAGCTGCTGGTATAAACCTTTTCATTATTCTTATACCAGCTGTATGTCCACTCAGTGTCTCCTACATCCTGTATCTCACAGTTGATATAAAGCCATTCTTCACTGTATACATATTTATCTGGTGATATGGATATCACTGCTTTAGGACTGCCTAGAAAGAAAAGAAAAAAAAAACATTAAAATAAATAAATAAATTATTTTATCATTAATACACATTAAGCTATTCAAAGGAATGAAGCATACATCAAGCCTTAAACATTTCTACCCCAGTAATGGAGCAGTCAGATTCAGTCTCAGTGATTGAATATATGATGAAATCAGTTTGTTTGGTCAAGCCGTTTTAGGTACGGGAGCAGATCTGAAGGGGTTAGTGTTTCATGGAAACAAACTGTTTTGGTGAGCTGGGATGTTTGGAAACTGTCACTACAACAACCCCACATTCATTCAGGGTTATTAATGGTGAAGTAGCACTTCGCTTTCTGTCCTAGGACACTTTCGTCAGTATTACCTTTTGAATCTTCCTTTTAGTTATGTTGCAATAGCTATTATTCCTGTTGTCCCTGCTGTAATCAGTGTACATCTTTTTTAAAACTATAAAAAATGGTAAAGTCTAGCAATGTTAAATACAAAAATATAAATGCTTTGAACAGTTTGCTTTTAGGTCTGAACAGTTGATAAATACAATTTAATAGACATATCATTTTAGACTTTAAGATTTTTGAGGTTCAGAATCAAATTGCATTTAGCCAACTTAAGAACTGCAGTATGCAGTTATATTGCATCTCAAGTATTTATTTTTATAATTAAATAAAAAAAATATTTGATTAAATCATTAATTTATTTAGATGTATACATACAATTTGAAATACTATTGTGAGGTAATTAAAAGAGAAAAAAAAACTACAGTGAAATTGTAGCTTGTTTTGGTGTTGCTCATTTTAAAATACCATTCATTAAGATGAATATTTTATAAAAACAAAATATAGAAAGTAAAGTTCAAAATGAGCATAAGATAACCAGATATCATCCATATAAAATTGTTCTGTCTAGACAAAGAAAAATAAATAAATAAAAAACATGTAAATTAACAAACAACCTCATCTATTAATTTTTACTTACCTTGAGCATGCGAATCTAGTAGAAGCGAAATCAGCACTAAAGAAACAGGGGAAAAAAGCATGATTTACAAACGAATAACAAACAGTGTATGTTTTAAAGCCACATATTCAGAATTTGACAAAGTGACCACCTTAGTAGGAAATGTAATTTACTGAGTTGTAGAATTGTAGTAAAATAATACAAAGGGTAATACTCATGGTATGCAATAAGCTTAAAAAGCATGCATGGGAAAGCACTGAAAAATAATATTTCAAAAGCAATACAGTCGTGGCCAAAAGTTTTGAGAATGACACAAATATTAGTTTTCACAACGTTTGCTGCTACACTGCTTTTAGATCTTTGTTTCAGTTGTTTCTGTGATGTACTGAAATATAATTACAAGCACTTCATACGTTTCAAAGGCTTTTATCGACAATTACATGGCATTTATGCAGAAAGTCAGTATTTGCAGTGTTGGGCTTCTTTTTCAGGACCTCTGCAATTCGACTGGGCTGCTCTCAATCAACTTCTGGGCCAAATCCTGACTGATAGCAACCCATTCTTTCATAATCACTTCTTGGAGTTTGTCAGAATTAGTGTGTTTTTGTTTGTCCACCAGCCTCTTGAGGATTGACCACAAGTTCTCAATGTGATTAAGATCTGGGGAGTTTCCAGGCCATGGACCCAAAATTTCAACGTTTTGGTTCCCGAGCCACTTAGTTATCACATTTGCCTTATGGCTCGGTGCTCCATAGTGCTGGAAAATGCCTTGTTCTTCACCAAACTGTTGTTGGATTGTTGGAAGAAGTTGCTGTTGGAGGGTGTTTTGGTACCATTCTTTATTCATGGCTCTGTTTTTGGGCAAAATTGTGAGTGAGCCCACTCCCTTGGATGAGAAGCAACGCCACACATGAATGGTCTCAGGATGCTTTACTGTTGGCATGACACAGGACTGATCGTAGCATCACCTTTTCTTCTCCGGACAAGCCTTTTTCCAGATGCCCCAAACAATCGTAAAGAGGCTTCATCCGAGAATATGACTTTGCCCCAGTCCTCAGTAGTCCATTCGCCATACTTTTTGCAGAAGATCAATCTGTCCCTGATGTTTTTTTTTTTGGAGAGAAGTGGCTTCTTTGCTGCCCTTCTTGACACCAGGCCATCTTCCAAAAGTCTTCGCCTCCCTGTGCGTGCAGATGCGCTCACACCTGCCTGCTGCCATTCCTGAGCAGCTGTGCACTGGTGGCCCTCCGATCCCGCAGCTGAATCCTCTTTAGGAGACGATCCTGCCGCTTGCTGGACTTTCTTCGATGCCCTGAAGACTTCTTAACAAGAACTGAACCTCTTTCCTTAAAGTTCTTGATGATCCTATAAATTGTTGATTTAGGTGAAATCTTAGTGGCCACAATATCCTTGCCTGTGAAGCCATTTTTATGCAACTCAATGATGGCTGCACGCGTTTCTTTGCAGGTCACCATGGTTAACAATAAAAGAACAATGATTTCAAGCATCACCCTCCTTTTAACATGTCAAGTCTGCCATTCTAACCCAATCAGCCTAACATAATGATCTCCAGCCTTGTGCTCGACAACATTCTCACCTGAGTTAACAAGACGATTACTGAAATGATCTCAGCAGGTCCTTTAATGACAGCAATGGCAAAGAAGGACTATGCAATTCATCTGATCACTCTTCATAACATTCTGGAGTATATGAAAATTGCTATAATAAAAACTTAAGCAGCAACTTTTCCAATTTCCATATATATCTATAATCTTTGAATTTCTAAGGAAATTAGCATGACACAGAAAACACGAGTTATACAAAACCGCCATTTTAACTAAAAAGAACTGTGTAACCAAACAGAACAGAGCTTTCATCTAAGAAAAACAAAACATGAACTGACCAGGGTGGTCTTCCAGAAAGCAGGTTATGTGACATACCCGGGTAAGTTTAAGAGTAAGTTTGTGGATAAACTCAACTTTCGGTTCCAAAAACGGAGGTAACTTTCTGGGTATGTTTGTAACCATAGCAACTTACTCTCTGAAGATAACCTGCTCGGTAGCAGGTTATGTTCCAGGGTAAGTTTGTTTCAAAGGTTTATTGAGCATGACGTGAGCTTTTAATGATGATCCTGTGGATGTTGAGGCACAAATTATGCAAGTTTTTTTTTTCACCGGGACAGAGTTATAAGACCGCGTATTGATGTCTTTTAATTTCCTAATGATTATTTGAAAGAGTGTTATTGGTTTTCAAGGAAATTGTTAATTTACTTAACACATCTCTTGAAACCGCATATTGCTAATGCTCAAAGTAATTAAACACACTGAGTACTGTTAACTTAAATAATTGCAATTAGGTCAAATTAATAGACCTTTTTGAGTATTCAGAACTTTTTGATATTTTAAGTAATCGTGAGTACATAAGTAACAGTAACAGTCACCTTAAAATTCCACCAATTAAAACTCTATAGAGAACTGGTGGCTCAGTGGTAAGAGTTTCGCCTGCCATGTGAACGGCCCGTAAATAAGACTGAAACAATTCCTCGATTAATTCGATTACAAAAAATGATCGAGGCAAAATCTTCTGCCTCGAAGCTTCTTTTAATGAATTTTAAAAGCTTGCGTTATGTTTATGCAAAATTATTTGTTTGGCGTGACACAGCGCGCTTCCGGATGCAAGCCGCCAGTAAACACAGACGAAGAAGAAACGCTTACGTCACCCACAAAGTGGAAGGAGACGCAAACAGTTAGCTGTGTATTGATGTGAGGGAGCGCTCTGTTGCGGGCTGCAAAATGGAAAGAAGCAATAAAAATATATTGTAATTTATTTTATTGTGTGCCTTAGTTTTTTTGATACTTAGTCATTTGAAATACCTTTTTTTGCATCTGAGAAAAGACTTTAAAATAAGAATGTATGGCTGTAATGCACTTAATTCATCTCAGTCAACTTTAAGCTATTACTTGTATTGTGAATAATGACAATGTTTATTTTTGATCAAATGCTGTATGCATTTAAAAAATAAAAGTAGAATACTCGATTAATAAAATATTCGATAGCTACAGCCCTATTCGCAAATCTAAAAATGTTGGGGAAATTGTGGACAGTTTGCCTGAGTCATCGGAACCATGTACATCGACCAACCATAAGAGTAAGACCCCGTCAGACCAAAGTAGGAAACGTCGGAAATATCAGGTGGAATTCATAAAGTATAGATTCACTTGCTCTACTGTCGACTGTCGAAGCTTTTCTGTTGACAAAAACAAGTACACCCTTACCAATGAAAGGTGAGCCAAACTTATTTTGATGTATAGTAAATGTAGTCAAAATACTGTGAACAGCTTGTTATGTTTATTGCTTGTTTTTGATAGTCGCGAGATCTTGTCAATCTTCAATTAGGGGTTGCTGGCTTGAAGGTTTCAGAACCACTGATCTAGAAGTCTGGCCCATCAATTGATACGCGTTAAGTTTAGGGCTGCTCCGATCAGGATTTTTGGGGCCGATCACCGATCTCCGATCACTAGAAGCTGTATCGGGGCCGATACCAATCACCAATTACAGGGTCTACTCGAAGCCTTATCATGTAGCATTATTTATTAAACTGTCCAACAACATCGTAAATTAAGTATTGAAATTACAAGACAAGGAGTATCATGAATTGACAACTGTATTTATTGGCAAGCAACATGTGCAACACGTCAAGTTAAAACATAGACCGATCAATCGGAGCACCCCTAGTTAAGTGCTTGGTTAGTAATTGGGAACAGCTTAGTGCTTGACAAATACAACTTTCCTGTAGATTGTATGAAATTAAATAAAATAACTGACAAGTAGGGCGTGAGTCGCCGAAAGTTCTGCAAGGTCCACAAGCATCCGCGAGGACAATCAAAAAAAAATGTATCATGTTTAATTTTTCATGTTTAAAAAATTAAACGTTTGAAAAACATATTTAATTTTTCACGCGGAAAGATGGAAACGTAATCACAGCGCCAAAACTTACGATTAATCATGCTGAACTGTACTTTCGGCCACCGAGTAAAACCGTGTAGGTGAGATAGTGGAATTACCGACAGCCGAGTGAGTGGAGGCACACGAGTTGCTGAACTCTCCCGCTCTATCAAATGTCTGATGAGGCTCGTGGTGTTAAAATGCTTTGGGTGCTTCCCGCCTCGTGGAATTGGCTTGTTACACAGGCTGCCGATTGTTAATGTATTGTATTTTTCACACAACACGTAGAATTACCAGACCGGTGAAGCCATTTTAGCAGCGTGCAAAAATTTTTTAAAAATAAATAAAATGGCTCGCGAGTTTTGTGTCATCTGATCGGCTTTTCTATATCGTCCATTATAGAGACTGCCGATCAAACTTCCCAAAGCAATTATCGGCCGATCAATTGGAGCACCCCTAGTTAAGTTCATTCTTAAAGTCTGTGTAACACCATGCAGAGCTTATTTGTTGAAATGACATGCAGTACATATGTTTGAGTTTTTGGCACCAAGTGGTAAATTTTCTTTCCATACTTTTTAAGATGGATATTCCTTTGTGCCCAGGTTTACTTTTGCTAGTAGATGATTCTATATATGTAAGATAAATAAATAAATAAATAAATAAATAAATAAATAAATAAATACAATCATATATACATTCTGTCACAAAACTGAGTACACCCCTCACATCCCTCCAAATATTTAGTTATGTCTTTTCATAGGACTAACAGCTGAACCCTGGCAACAAAAGTAAGTACACCCCTAAGTGAAAATGTGAAATGTCAATATTTTGTGTGGCCACCATCATTTTCCAGCATGGCTTGAATATATACACTCACCTGAGGGATTATTAGGAACACCATACTAATACGGTGTTTGACCCCCCTTTCGCCTTCAGAACTGCCTTAGTTCTACGTGGCATTGATTCAACAAGGTGCTGAAAGCATTCTTTAGAAACGTTGGCTCATATTGATAGGAGAGCATCTTGCAGTTGATGGAGATTTGTGGGATGTACATCCAGGGTATGAAGCTCCCGTTCCACCACATTCCAAAGATCCTCTATTGGGTTGAGAGCTGGTGACTGTGGGAGCTATTTTAGTACAGTGAACTCACTGTCATGTTCAAGAAACCAATTTGAAATGATTTGAGCTTTGTGACATGGTGCATTATACTTCTAGAAGTAGCCATCAAAGGATGGGTACATCCATCAGAACGTTTCCCAATCAGAAGCCGTGGGTGGATAAAACCATCCGCGATGCTCTGAGATCTTGCACCACTGCCTACAATGTGCGACTTGCATCGGGGGACATGGACCTGTAAAAGGTGCGTCATATAACATCCGGAAGGCGGTGAAGGAGGCAAAGCAGCGCTATGGGAGGAAACTAGAGTCACAGCTCCAACAGAGTGACTCTAGGAGCCTGTGGCAGGGACTAAGAACAATAACGGACTATAAATCACCAACATCCGGTATGACAAACGCGGACATAACTCTGGCAGATGAGCTGAACACCTTTTATGCTCATTTCGAGGCTGCAGCTAAAGACGCTAGCGTTGCTAACGGCTGCAGACAGGAAGTCACTGCCAGTGCCAAAAAACGTGTTTATTATCTCTGACTATGATGTGAGGAGAGCCTTCAGGAGAGTGAACATCAGGAAAGCTGCAGGACCAGATGGCATCTCAGGTAGAGTCCTCAGAGCCCGCGTAGAACAGCTAGCACCTGTGGTCACAAAAATATTCTACTTCTCCTTATCTCAATCGGTGATGCTTCAAAGAGTCCATCATTGTTCCTGTTCTGAAAAAAAAACACATCCTGCTTCCCTCAATGACTATCGACCTGTAGCCCTCACATCAGTGGTGATGAAGTGCTTTGAATGGCTGGTCAGAGACTTCATCATCTCTTCACTACCGGACACACTGGATCCACTACAGTTTGCCTACCATTCAAACCACTCTACATATCTCTCATCTACTCCATACTGCTCTCACTCATCTGGACACTAGAAGGGGAATTATGTTAAAATACTCTTCATCAACTACAGCTCAGCATTTAACACCATAATTCCCTCTACACTCACCACCAAGCTGGAGCACCTGGAACTCAGCTCATCTCTGTGTCAGTGGATCTCCAATTTCCTAACTGGGAGACCACAGGCAGTAAGGATGGGCGGACATGTCTCAGCCTCCATCACTCTCAGCACTGGAGCCCCCCAGGGTTGTGTTCTGAGCCCGCTACTGTACTCACTGTACACACACGACTGCGTAGCCTCTACCAACTCCACCACCATCATCAAGTTTGCTGACGACATTGCCGTGGTGGGCATGATCACTGACAACAATGAGACAGCCTACCTGAAAGAGATTGGAAATCTGGTGAACTTGTGCCAGAGGAACAACCTCCTGCTAAATGTCAGCAAGACAAAGGAGTTAATAGTGGACTTTAGTGCAAAGCAGAAGAGGAACTACCAGATCCTGTCATCGACAAGAGCCCAGTGGAGAGAGTGGACAGCTTCCGCTACCTCAGTGTACACATCACACAGGACCTGTCATGGTCCTGTCGCATCAACACTGTGGTGAAAAAGGCCCGGCAGCGTCTCTACCACCTCAGACGCCTGAGAGACTTTAGACTGCCCTCTAAGGTGCTTAGGAACTTCTACTCTTGCGCCATAGAGAGCATCCTGACGGGAAACATGACCTGAGTCGGGAACAGCACCATGCAGTACAGATGAACTCTTCAGAGGGTGGTGCAATCAGCTGAGCGCATCATCCACACCAAGCTCCTTGACCTGCACTCGATCTACAGCAAGCGGTGCTGGACCAAGGCCAGGAAGATCATGAAGGACCTCAGTCACCCCAGCAATGGACTGTTCTCTCTGTTGAAGTCAGTTAAGCGATTCCGCTCTCTGAAGGCCAACACAGAGAGACTGAGGATGAGCTTCTTCCCGCAGGCGATACGGTCTCTTAATCAGTACACCACAAAGTACTGATCCATTTTGCACATCTACACATGTTCCTGCACTCACTCTGGACATTCTGGACATTCACTGACACTAGTGGTCACTGCACACCTGCACACTCATGGTCATTATGCACATAAGACACTTTAAATATGCACACACACCACTTTAATACGACACTTTACTGCATATTTGCACACCCCTGGACATTCCGTTCTTTTATGTTCACTCCAATCCCACAATTCTATATTTTCTATTGTACAGTTAGGTTTTTCTTATTTTCTTATATTTTTCTTATATCTTCCTATAGTGTATATTTTGTATTTTGTATCATACAGATATTTTATATTTTATTTTATTCTTTCTTAGTTAAATCTGTTCTTTCTTAGTTAAATTTACTTATATAATATATATATTTTTCTCAAATTTACTTTTGTTTTAATATTATTTCCTATATAGAAACTCTTTCTTATATAAGTAGCTTTTTTGTATTATTGCTATTAATAGTCTTGTTTTAAGGTCAGGGCAGTTGCCTAAGCATTTCACTGCATATCGTACTGTGTATGACTGTGTATGTGACAAATAAAATTTGAATTTGATTTGGTGGTCATAAAGGGATGGACATTGTCAGAAACAATGCTCAGGTAGGCTGTGGCATTTAAACAATGCCCAATTAAGGGGCCTAAAGTGTGCCAAGAAAAGATCCCCCACACCATTACACCACCACCAGCAGCCTGCACAGTGTTAACAAGACATAATGGAGCCATGTTCTCATTCTGTTTACGGCAAATTCTGAATGATTTGAATGTCTCAACAGAAATCGAGACTCATCAGACCAGGCAATATTTTTCTTCAACTGTCCAATTTTGGTGAGCTCGTGCAAATTGCAGCCTCTTTTTCCTATTTGTAGTGTAGATGAGTGGTACCCGGTGGGGTCTTCTGCTGTTGTAGCCCATCCGCCTCAAGGTTGTGCGTGTTGTGGCTTCACAAATGCTTTGCTGCAGACCTCGGTTGTAACGAGTGGTTATTTCAGTCACAGTTGCTCTTCTATCAGCTTGAATCAGTCGGCCCATTCTCTGCTGACCTCTAGCATCAACAAGGCATTTTCGCCCACAGGACTGACGCATACTGGATGTTTTTCCCTTTTCACACCATTCTTTGTAACTCCTGGAAATGCTTGTGCGTTAAAATCCCAGGAACTGAGCAGATTGTGAAATACTCAGACCGTCCTGTCTGGCACCAACAACCATGCCACTCTCAAAATTGCTTAAATCACCTTTCTTTCATATTCTGACATTCGGTTTGGAGTTCAGGAGATTGTCTTGGCCAGGACCACACCCCTAAATGCATTGAAGCAACTGCCATGTGATTAGATAATTGCATTAATGAGAAATTGAACAGGTGTTTTATATATATATATATATATATATATATATATATATATATATATATATATATATATATAT